>PVKE010053374.1:0-10062 GCA_004027555.1 Craseonycteris thonglongyai | reverse complement strand
AGCTATCATCAAGAGACTAGAACAGTATCTGGCCCTGCGAAGCAAACAGTATTTTCTGATTGATTTACTCCAATGATATTGATGATGCCAGTCTGGTTACTATGTTTCAAAAGAAAAACAAAGCAAATAATCAGACAAAAGAAACCCAGAATGCATTTAAATGTATATTCAGTTCTAGTTGACATCTTTTGTTAACTTAAGCTTTTTCATAATCTTTCTTTTGGGCATTTTTGAGGGGGACATGAAAATGGTTCCATAACTGTTCATTGACATACATATATCATCAGTTTACAAGTGTATCAGTATTTTTATTCTTGTCTGCCTGTATTAATTTATACAACACTGTGCATTCTGCTTTTTGGCATCTGCTGATTCCAGATTCTCCAGTTTGCAGAGTAACATCATTGAGTTTGATGCCATATGGTTTTCCTTCTTCATCCAAGTTTTGATCAATCAAGTGACAGCAGGCTTACTCTTGCTATTTTAAGGAAGATAGGAATTTAATGTAGAGCTAGGCCACTAAAATATTTTTCTGTAGATAAATGTGTTCTGACCATCAAGGGGGCAGCATAAGTTGTATTATACACACACACTTTGTTCCTAATAGTTGTCTCAGAGACAAATTGACAGAAACTTGTTTTATCCCTAAAGGGATTTGCTCCTTCCAAATTTTTAAGTGGTGCTGTGCTCATGTGTTTGACTAAAATTATTCTATATCAAAAGTAATGAGGATTTTTATTCCCTGAAGGAAGGTAGTCTATTCTTTCGGTGATAGCAGTCTGAAAACTCAATGTTACAGTTTAGTGATTTGAAACGCCACCAACAAATATGAGGCAATAGTTTGAAAGATGCTCTGATTATGATCTAGTAGTGTAAAAAATGTATAGTGAAGACTAGCTGATACCCTTCCTCTGACTCCAGTCCAAATTCTGTTTAGTTATTTTTATTAATAACTCATCTTATTCTCAAAAGTAGTAGAGGTAATTATAAAAATATACCTAGTAAATAGAATAAATAAGGATAAATGAATGAGTCACAGAGAAAAAAATTTTAATTATTAAAATTATCCTAAGGGTATAAAATAAAGAAAAAAAATTACCAAAACTTGGTAAAAATGTTTAATAAATTTGGCCTTGAGATTATTAGTTGCTAAATCAGAGATAAGAAAAGTATTTTATGATATTGATGAGAGATATATCATTTTCAAATACCAGTTATTAAAAAAAACAGTTTTTTATGTTTTTTGTTTTGTTTTGTTTTATAGCACTAAGTTTTTGAGAGAAACAACTGTCATATGGTATCATAAAGAGGACATTAGTCATGTATGAACATACCCTAGCCATATTTCTACAGTCAATAGTTATGTTGAACTATGTCTTAAAATAAAAACAGACACAAATTTAATTTTCTCTAACATATTCTAAGATGTGCCATAGATTTTTATTAAAATTTGTAGTTTGCTAAGGTGCTTTGGGTTGATGAGAAGATAAATGAAAGACTGATGGCTAAGTATGTTTGAAGAACTCCATTTAAGAAAAGCTCAAGTTGAAAATGCCATTCAATAAAGAAAAAATGTTCTATTATGTCAATGTGTTAATGTTACTCATAATTCTTCACTTTCAAATTCTAACAATATTATATCTAATACACAAGACTAATGATGCATAGATTTACACACATATTCCAACTCTACTACTTAGTAGGTGTGTAGACATATAGAAGTTACTTAATTTGTTTGATCACGTGATCTTTTTACTGTATAAACAAAATATGAAGTAGCTATATCTATATTATATACCTTAGCAGTAATTACATGAAATAGCACAGATAAAGACCCTCATACCCATACCAACTGTACCTGGCATGTATTAGGTACTCAGTAATTGATACATCATGTCCCCTTTTCTGCCACAGACTCTGAATGTATCAGAAAAACACTCCATGAAGAACAGTGGCATTGAGAGGAAAGGATTCTCTCAGCAACATAAGTTGTAGGTAAAACTTTTTTGGAACTATAGGAATCACAATTAGTAGATGAAGAGGTCTGATATGTACTTAGCTGATACCAGGCCATTCTCTACACTCAACAGTGTACTGTTCTTTCCATTTAATTCCGTACCCACCTCAAAAAAGGAAAGGGTATCCTACACTTTTCTCTTTCTACAAGAAAGTTTTAATTGAAAACAAGAGTGCTAGGCTGAATACAGCTTCAGCAGATTCCTAGTTAAATTAGGAGGGGCTTTTCATTTAAGTCCTAGTGTTGATATGTCACTATGCTCTGTCACTTTGAGAAGCGATAGTGCTGTGTTATCAGCATGGAGCCCTGGCAGGCTTCTCATGTAGACTTAAACTAAAATAGAATGCCAGAATGATTAAGGCACTGCTTACCTTCAAAAAACTCCGGGATGTGGATGTAGGCAAAGGTGCTGACATATTGCACTGTCCTTTCCAGTGAGTTTGACGATCTTTGATCATTTTCACATTTCAGATTGTAATTTGAAATTTAAAAAAGGTTGATAGGTTTTCAACAGAAGCATGGGGACTATTAATTCCATTAGATGTAGACCATCCAAAGATTTTACCTCTTAGGCAAATTATTAATGATTAATTCTTGCCCTTTAACTAGCAAATGCTATTTAGGAAGTCTTTAAAGAAAGAGTATGTATAGGTAGAGAAGGCTGACCTGCCTATAAACACTCGTATATTGAATAAATATTGCATGTCAAGCTTCTGTAATGCACTAAGATAGTTGTTGGAAATGGAAAGACAAATGAGTCCTTGCCCTCTAACAGGGAGACACATGCAAAAATAGATAATTGTAAAATAATGCAGCAAGTGAAAATATTAAGCATAGAATATTACTAAAGCACAAAAAGCAATTATCTTACGATCTCTTAGGAGGTAAGTAACAGAAATAGTGCATGTCTAACCAGTATCTTTGTTCCTAATTATTAGATCAGCAAATTCTATCTATAGCTGAATATTTATATTATGTTTCTTGCCTAGGAACAAGATTTCTCTTAGAAACGATTGAACAAGCATTATTAAGTAGTGTTATATGAAAGATAGGAAGGTTTCTGAGGACTTTGAGGAAAACATTATTCTTTCTCAATTCTACCCAACACAATTTAAGTCTCTACACACTGAACTGTTCAATGTTTTTTGATTGGTGACAACAGAGAAAGAGAGTCCCTTCTGAAAATGCTTCCTCAAAGACTTCCAGGCTTTGTAATGTGGGTGCACTTTTATTTTTTTATCTGTTAAATTTATTGAGGTGACGTTGGTTGGTAAAAATTACACGGGTTCCAGGTCTACTCATCATGTTATTGCACATTAAACTCTGATGGATATAATAAGCATATAGCTATAAGTGTTAAAAGAGTATATGTTTTAAAAAATATATAGATCCACATTTGTTGCTTTTTAAAAATAAATTTATTTAAAATTGTATTTGTGCAGGGTCTTCAAAGCCTGCCCCTCTTTGGGGTAGCATTTTGGTAACATAGCTCTAAGGTTTAATCACTGGGCATTTATTTTTTGTTTGTTTGTTTCTTTTTTCTTTCTTTCTTTCTTTCTTTTCTTTTCTTTTTTTTTTTCACTAATTTCAAACCACAAACTGACATAAAAATTGGAAATGATAGTAAGTTCACAGCCTTTCCATTGACTTTCAAATGTCATACTATTTTTCTCAGAGCATTTATTTAACACTTTTAGATAGTTTAAAACTTGGTTTTCCTTTGATCTGCAGCATCTAAAACATTTGACTTCTTTCTACCTAAAGGCAAGCAAAACTAGAGAATCCCTTATATTTTTAATAAAAGTTTTTGGAAATGAATCAGCTACATATCTGAGTCTCATCTCCATGACACATGCCCATGGTAAATCATTCCAGGCCCGGGATGAAGGTACAGAGCAGTGTATGATTTGGAACAGAGGATTGCATACATGCAAATTGACCATTCAAAGTTTAGAAACTGCCTATTTTTTTTCTACATTTATAGTACTGCCACTTACATTTTACATTTAATTTTTTTTTCTCTACCTTTAGTCTATTTAGTTCATGAGTGTGGGGATTTGTTCATCTTATTTACAGTTGCATCTCATACCTGGACCAAATGTAAGCACTCAGTGAATCTTTGCTGAATAAATATAATAAATAGCTGCCTTTCAGGGCTGTGAATAAAGAAAGAAACCAGACTTTAAAGCCAGCACCATATATACTGAATCCTAGCTTTAAAGGCAAGAATAAAAATGATGAGGAGGTCATACATACTAAGGCTCCTAGATGAATAAAGCAGAAAGGTTTCCAGGAGCTTTACAGAACACTTTGCTATACCTATGTATTAGCTAGCATTAGAGTGGTAATGCATATTTCAACGTTTCCTTTGAGCAGAAAACTTTCAAAAGTATTGCTCCAGGACAAAACCCAGATAGTAAAAAAAAATGAAATGTCTTACAATATTATTTAGGACCCACATTTAAAGTAGAATACTTTTTGCTAACTAATATATATCAATTAAGCTATATTATTTATATAGTATATAAGTAATACATATATCCCACATGTATTAATATTTATGTATTATGCAAGTAATAATATATAGCGCAAATTTATTTTTTATATAAGCTTTAACCATCTTATTAAACTGGCATCTCCTTAGTCAAGGAATATTAATCGCTTGATCTCTTTAACCCTCTATTTTCCAGTTGTGTTTTGAGGGAAGGGACAGTGAAGAAAAGAATTGATTTTACATCTCTAAACAAAGTCAAGTGAGAAAGGGTTTTCATCCCACCATGGAGGTAATTAAAGATGCCCTATTTGGGGAAATAAAGAACTTCTGATTATGTTACTATCTCCTAATTCTGTTAGTATTATATAACTAATACTGTTACAATGTCAAACACATCATAAGAATACTCTATAATATTTCTACACATATTTTATAGAGAAACATTAACAAGTTGTGGCTGTCAGAATGATCTTTCTTACGAGGCAAAGCAACAGCAACAAATGTATGAGGAGATTAGCAATTTATAAAGGAATTGTCTTTTGCTTCTAGTTTTAAATTGTCTGCTGGCTTAAACTATGATTTTATGGCTATTTATTTAATGTGTGTTTATGTACATATGCCAGTATTTTTTTCCAGTTACACTATGGGTTTATTCAGCAATTTTATTGCCATTTGACAAAAGTTATGAGTTTGAGACATTTTATAAAATTACTTATCATGAATCAAGTTCCTTCTTAAATAAAATATTTTAAGGAGATGAATATACACATGTTCATTTTAATTTTTGTAACATACATTAAGGAAAATTATGTTGAATCCAGTTTGCGTTCTTTATTCTACTCTTCTTCCCTACAGAAAAGGAAGCATTCACACATGCATAATTATTAAGACAAAATAAATATCATTATCATTTTCTCAGAGTTCAATTATGGTATTTATAAATTTATGTGGTTAGTGGCTGAAAGATAGCATCATTATTAATATTAAGGTGAGTTTATAAACACAAAGAAACAAAAGAAAATTGAATTTGTTATGGCAAATTGAATGGAATTAGGTTGTTTGAAGCAGAGCTTTTTCGTAAAATGTGAAGGTCATTCTACATGTTATTCATTTGGTTCAAAGAAAAAGCAGGCCTGAATAATAAATTTGAAAAATAGTCAACATTAATTACAGTGGAAACTTTAAAACAGGCAACAGAACAAAACAAAACAAAACATCCAGAGCATGAAATCAAGACAGGAAAAGCTGTGGCACAATATGAGTTAAAACCATCTCTTTGATCATTCTGATAAAAGACTAATATCAATGTACTATGAATGAAACCATCATAGACAATGCATTATCGGAATACTGCAAGTATTTAGATAGAGACTACCTGAACGTTATCTCTGGGAATCAATAAGAAGACTAGAACAGTGACTGAAATCATTCTTTCACACTAGTCATTTATCTATAGCTAGTAGGTTGGACTTCTGTGGACTGTGGGATTTTTTTTTAATGAGTATCACATAGACTCTTTTAAGGATTCTTTATCAAGGGAAAGAAAAATGTAAAGAATTAACACCACTGCTACCTGAATGTATACAAAATGCTTATAGATACTACCTGTTTATCATATGCATGTCTGAGTGTATGTGTGTATTCATTGACCAAACCAGGGATGCTGATTACCTCTTTGAAATTCTTCAGCACTATTTTCATGCAGCTTTTCTCTTCTTTTCTTTTCTTTTCTTTTTAATTTTATTGTTAAATTTATTGGGAGACATTGATTGGTAACAATTAGATAGTTTTCGGATGTACAAGTGCACATCAAATCACCTATGCATCGCATTATGTGCTCACCACCCAGAATCAGCTCTCACTCCATCACCATACATATGGTGTCCACTCCCACTCCCCCCAACTCTCCCTCCCCCCTCCTCCCCATCTCCAGGTAACCACCAAACTATTGAGTGTGTCCATAATGCTGGTGCCCACTCCCACTTGCAGCTTTTCTTTAGAGAGTTATTAAACAACTGAAAGGGAAACATAGTAAAACCAAAATATTAAAATAATTGACAGTGGTCATTTCAATAGAGATTTTGCTTGTTCATAAGCAGCCAACCATAAACTCTGTGAATTGACATTATGAAAGGTGGAAACATAAACACTGAAAGAGATATCAAATAAATGGTGGAATTTTACTAAGGAGAAACTATTCTGAAATTATGTTGGGTCTAGATGAGCTTCATTGAAAAATGTAAACCTTGACATGGGTGTTTCTGATAGTTTAATATGGTGGGATGGCAGGTGATCATCCAGATGTCTGGGCAAGGTGGGAAATGCTGTACTTTGCCACGTATACTGTACTGTTCCCATGTATAAGCACACCCACGTTTTGGCCCAAACTTTCAGGGAAAATAAAATCTTTCATTGTAATTTTTTGATTTAAAGTTTTATTTACTTATATATAGGTACTTGCTTTTTGTATTTTAAAGAAACTTTAGCATTTTTAAAATATATTATGACACAATATATTTTATGTAACAAATAATTACAAAATACAAGAAAAGATACCAGGTCAGAGAAACGAAGGTGAACAGGAGAACAGGGAAAGGGACAGAAAGGGCTATAGACCTCAGCCCACAGCCAGCAGAGGAGGGAGTGAACTGGGATCCTAGGGAAATGGCCAAAATGCAACCCTGGGTGAGTTGGAAGCTGACAGCTGACAAGGAAGGAAGCTGAAGCGCAGCGCGGCCCTGGACAAGTTGGGACCCAGCCAATGTGATTATTGCGTTCCAGGGTATCGTTTTGAATGTGGATATTGTTATTGATTTCTAGAGTTACCCCTTTAACTTCTAAATATAAATAAAAGAATTAAAAACATTCATATAAATATGGAATTAGTGCTACACATGTAAAATACACATCTTTATTTTTTCCTCACAAATTTGGGCAAAAAAAGAAATGTGTGCATTATACATGGCAAAATACGGTAGTTCAGGATTTCAAGATTTCCATTGGGAATGATTGAAAACAGCTTGCTAAATGTTTTCCAGTGTGTAATTGTACCCATAGTAACACATCTGAACACTGTGGGCTGAGAGGTCTTTCTAGAGGAAAATCTGTTTCCCCTAATAATGATGATTATGATTTAATAGTGGTTTATGTTATTTATATAGCATGAGTTTATATAGTGGTTACTCTGCTCTAGGTTTATACTAAATATTTTACGGTTAAGGACTCAATCATTATTATAATCATTCTGTAAAAGTTTTACTATTCCTGGCCAAATCTTTACAAACATTAAAAGAAAATCAATTCTGAACCATGTTATGAGTTGTCTGTATCTTCTGACTCACATTCACCAAATCACATACATACAAGAGGAACAATAACATATCCAGTTATCTAACAGGTACTTATGTACCCCATATTTTCTCACTCCTCTTTTTCCTTGTATACGCCATTTCTTTAGCCTGAAATGTCTTCCCACTACTGGGTTGTGGCATGGATCAGTATACAGTCACTTTTATTGGTAAGTAGCATTTGATTGTATGGAAATGTTATAAATTCTGTTTACTTAACACTTTAATTTTTATGGCCAGGTTTTATCTATTATTTATTAGGCAGCATCAATAATCAAGTACAATCTTTTGTGTGTTAACATGCTTTAATTTTGCCTGGGTAAATGCCTATTGGGGGAATTTCTGGATTATTAGGACAGGGTGTGTTTAACTTTATGAGTAACTGTCAAACTGCTTTCCAAAATGACAATGGCATTTTTCACTTCCACTAGCAATGAGTTACAGTTGTTTGATATTACTACTTTGCTTCATTTTAGCCATTCAACTCAACATGTAGGGCTACCTTACTGTGATTTTGGTTTTTCATTTTCATGACTAATGATGTTGATCATTTTTTCATGTGTTTAGTTTCCATCTATATGTCTTTTTTTGTGACATGTCTAATAAAATCAAAACCTAATTTTAATTGATTTATATATCTTCATATAAAAGAATTGCAAGAGTGTTTAGATCAAGTTTGTTTAACCTGCAGTCCATGGGCCGCATGTGGCCCAGGACACCTTTGAATGTGGCCCTATACAAATTTATAAATTTTCTTAACACATTATGAGAATTTTTTTTTACCTCATCAGTTGTTGTTTGTGTATTTTATGTGTGGCCTAAGACAATTATTTTACTTCCAACGTGGCCTAGAGAAGCCAAAATGTTGGACACCTCTGGATTAGATATCAGAGTTACTTGTCCTTTATAACTATTGTCACTGATTGTTAGGCTTGCCTTTTATTTTGCTACCAATGTCTTTTGAAGCTTAAATGTTATTTTTTTTATTTTGATAAGACCTATTTAATATTTTTACATGTTTTGTCCTTTTTATGTTCATTTAAGAAATTAGCTAAACCAAGGTCACAAAGATTGTCAACATTTCTAGGGTGGCAATTTTTTTTTTTTTACTATCTACAATTATAAAGATGACATTCTATTGTCTTTCTGTTTGAATTGTTTCTGTTGAGACAGCTTTCTTTATGTTCACCTGTATGCAATGTGGTTTTTTTTCCTCATTCTACTTTAATATTTTCTCTCTCTTACTAATTTCCATAACTTTATTATGATGTTCCTTAGAATGCTTTCTTTATTTTTATATTGCTTAGAATTTCTTTTTCCTGAATCTGTGGGTTTATGCTATTTAGCCACTTGGAATAAATCTGACAATTATTTAAATATTTAGTTATCACCCTGTTCCTTCCCTTTTCTAGGAATCCAATGACATAAATCCATACTCTGTTAATATCTTTAAGGCTTTTGCTTTTAGCTTTGATTGAAATTCTCCTGAGAGACATTTAGGTTAGGCTGATTTAGCTCCAAAACTAAAACAATACCCTTCTGAAGATTCTACCTGATGCCCTATGTATTCTGACATCTTCATACTCTCAATGGTAGAAATAGGAATTATTTACAACCCTATGAGAGCTCCAAGAATTTTTCTACTCTCTCCTTTTTTATAGCTCTTTCTATAGTTACTGTTAATTTCCTCTCATGAATGCACAGAAAGAAAAATACTCAGTGAAACAGTTGGAAGTATACCCCAAAGTTCCACAGAGCTGTCTCTTTCCACAGCTTACTCTTTTCCTCTTGTGTCTTTTCTGCGAAATCAAGTTTCCCTAATCTACTTTAACCTCAAATTAGCAAGATGTCCAGATTCAGTTTAGGAAACCCTCCTTTTACTATCCTAGAAACTGCCTTTAGGCAGTTAATTTGTACAATTTTTTTGTTTTGTTTTGTTTTGTTTTTGACAGAGAGAGAGACAGGCAGAGAGAGACAGAGAAAAGGGAGAGACCCCAGAGCAGTTTCCATAGTTGACAGCATTAGTTTTCCATATAGTTTCACTCCACAGGTGGGCACAGGGCTGCGCAGGGCAGGAACTGGGCCGGGAGCCTCCCGCATGGGCCCCCAGCAAGAACTGAACTGGGGGCACAGCCCAGCTCAGCATATGGGTCCACACGGGCTGGAGCCAGGATTTGATCCCTCGTCTCCGGGGCTGCAAAGCG
>PVKE010053372.1:0-10059 GCA_004027555.1 Craseonycteris thonglongyai | reverse complement strand
CTCAAAAACAAGAGTTTATCATAACATTGAGGAAAATAGTCAAAACAAGGACTACCAAGAAAGGATTACGATTATTTTTGTATTGCTATTATTTCTATCCAAGGTCTCTAGGTATTTGAAGAATAAAAAAAATTTTTTTTTTCATATGTAGATAGACATAAAATAAATGACTAACCTTGACTGCTACCAGCATACAAAATCCTACATAACCAATGACAGATTTCATTGTTTAAAGACTACTTGGAGATGATTAAGAGAAAGATGATGTAATCTAATATGTGATAAAGAGAGATATAATATTCTCTACTGGAAGGCTTTCCTATCATGTCATATCAAAGTCTGGCAAAACGTTGAAAGTTAGAAATGTTATCAAGCATTAGCAGGCATTTAAAGAACGTCTCTCGAATATTTCTAGCATAAAAAAGTATTTCATGTGATGTAAATGAATGGTAATTTTCTGACTTTAAAAGAGAGCTGTGCCAGTACATTTCAGCGTTCTGGACCCAATTCTGCAAACATGGAGACGCTTTCAATTTGCTCTGCCTGCCTTCCCGCCTTAGATGGCTGCGATTGCGGCGAAATTAATCCATTTAAAAATCTGCGGCTTAAACTTAAGGATTTTCCGTTTTTTCCCCCTTCTCTCTTTTTTTTTCTTAGAATATCAATAAGTTCCAATTGAAGAGCGGATTCTTTTGCAATTCAGGCATGTGCCGGCGATAACGGGCGAGTTGGCATGAAGAGAGGCAGAGATGGATTAATTATGCAGAGAACATGGAAATTCTGCTTATCATCGGCTAGCAAAGGAGCCCGGCTCACATAATCAGCAAGCGAAGGGAGAGGAAAAAATAACAATGCAATGGCACCTTCCAGCCCATCATCAGGATTTTTTTCTACCCCCCCTTGTAATTAAAAAATAACATACACTTATAGCCCTATCTCCTGTGCAGGCAAGGAGTGGATGTCCACGAAATAATTGCACTGGGATATTAGAGCTGGCAACATGGGCTGTCCATTCCTGCTTGCTCTCCTTCTCACCCTCTCTCTCTCTTTTGGCCTCTCAAGGCACTTTGCTTCGGAACCCAGTCCCAATCAGATGATGTCTCAGGAGACAGTCTAGCTCAGTTTCCAAAAATCCCAAATTGATACCTTATCATGATCCAAACAAACGCACATACGTATATGATAAATATTCGAAAGGCTGACTCGGGGGTAAGGCTTTGGAACTGATCACCTGTGGACTATCTGGTCTTTTTTTTTTTTTTTTAATGAAACCTGTCTAAATAGGCTTCATTTTACAGTGACTGGATTGAAATGGTAGGCCATGGAATGGCTGTGTTAATCTTCTCAAATGATTTAACATATTCACAACTTTTTGTTCCTATTCACTTTGCCAATTCATTTTATAAATTCAAGTATATATAGTTAATGATTGCAGTGTTTGTGGTTCCAAATCAGAATTCACAATTCTGTATTATTCTAAAATCTGACAGCTTAAGGCTTTGAATTTCTCTGAGTGCCAAAAGAGAACATAACGAACCTAGTTTATTGCTGTAAAGAAAATAAAATTTGATTTCACAATTGTATCGCTGTATTGTCAAACTCTGGAAATTAGCACTCAAACACAAATGTTGATCGATACTCCTGACCGAAGGTCATCAAGGTAAGTTTCGCTGCTTTAATCATCACCAAATTATTTGACCTAATTACGGCCATAAGTCCTAACATGCTGCAGCCATGAGAGAAGCCATTTCTTCCTGCAGAAGTTATTGATGAGCTAAAGAAACAGGAAGATGAAAATAAGCCCAGGAAGACAAAAATTAGGCAACATATAAAGGGAAAGATGTTCCAAAGTACAGTAGGCTGGAATTGGAAAGCTGCAGACTCTGGAAACGTAATTTATTCATAGAGTTCCACCAAAGCAGGGAACCAGTGTGGGGCGCAGTTTACACGCTTGTGGGAATGCTTTAAGTGACAGTAATGGTAATAGACTGATTTTTAAAAACTAATTATTTCCATGGCTATGCATATGAGAGCACACACACTCTAGTATATATGAGTATTATTGAAAACGAAGGCTGAGTAAAGGGATCAAGTGAATGTTGGGAGATATTTGTGATTATTGATTTTGTTAGATCCTGGGAGAGTGAAGGAAAAAAACAACAACAACTTAAGTCAGGGAATCAGGGTTAAGGGTTAAGAAAGATAGGGAAGAGAGAGAGAATCCTAATGAAGAAAGAACAAGAGACTTAATAATATGAGTTAAAGAAAATTGAAATAGTGACAGTAGAAATTATGATTTTTTTAAGTCTGGTTATTTTATAAATGTATACATACAGGATATATCATCTATGAAAAATATATAATTAGAAACATTAAGGAAGTCATTCAGTGAATATCTCTACACCATGCCCAAATGTACAAGTTAGAAACCACAGATTCTGGGAAGAAGAATCCAGTTTACCAGGGGTTATGGAATACAGTCACATCAAACAAGGGAATTACAGTGGAATAATATGGCCATCCATGATCACTGAATTCCTACCTTTCTACGATTCTGTCCCCTCAAACATATTTAGAATCTTTCTGACTCAGTTTCCTAAACGCATACCTAGTGTAATAAAACCTACCTCTTACAGTAAATGAGCAGCAATGAGTAAATCTTATTTGGAACAACTGTCAAGCAATATCTGATATTTTTGATACTAGAAGGGGGAATGAAGTCACAGATAGTCAAGATGATCATAAAGCTTTATATATTATCTGCAAAATAAATTACTGGAGTTTTGAGCTCCTGAGCAACTGATATTCTTATGGGATCAAAATATAAAGAAGTAGTTTAATTCAGTCAAACACTAGAAAATGATTTCCTAGGGGTTTACCAGGTGAGCAGAGAATCATCTCAGTTAATGTCCAGAGGGACAGGTTTTTTAGATCCTGTCGTTGGGATTCTTGTAAGCCTGCCTGAATGTTAAAAGCCCCTGGCAATTTTCTTAAAACATACTTATGCCTGAGCCTCATCCCAGTCCAATATTCTAGCAGTGAGGCCTGGATATGATATATACATTGTATATACTACATATAAAAATATATAGTATGTAAACATGTACACAGATATGGATGGGTAGTAATAGGTGGATGGGTGAGCAATGATAGATGATAGATAGATAGATAGATAGATAGATAGATAGATAGATAGATTATAGATAGATAGACAGATAGATCTTTGTATACATTTTAATATCCCAGGTGATTTTAATGTGCAGCCAGAGTTGAGGAGTAGGTAAAGACTTTTGCTTTATTCATTGCCATTCATTAGAATCCATTTAAAATCCAAATAATCTTCAAGGTCAGGGCAGTCACCAAAGCGAACCAAACTGTAATACCTTGAAGGCAGGGACCGCATTTCTTATTCTCTGCTTCATCCCCAGCCCCTAGCTCAGTGCCTTCTACATAGTAACTTCTTAAAGATAATATTTACTGAAAGAATAACACAAACAGGAGTCAAAAGGACAGAGGCCTTCATACTTACCTGATATCACAACCACCTTCTCTGCTCTATATCCTACCCCCCAAATCTTGACAGTTTGGAAGCTTCCTTAAGGTTTTCTGGAAACCCATGCTTAGAACTTTATAGAAGCAGCATACTTCTATAATCTTTTACACTTTCTGAAAACATGTTTTAACATCTTTTACAAGAGAAGGTAGATAATAGAATTCTCAGTAAGCATAACAGTAAGTGGATTTGTAATCTACCCATGATTAAAATTATTTTCATCATGAAGTAGAATTCTCATTATTGTTGCAATTTTAATATTATCAACTCCAAACTGTCTTCGTGATTGATACTATAGACAGCAAAACCCTGTAGTGTAATAATTAAATTTAAAATGAATCAGCCATCCTTATATGTCTCAGTACAGTACCTGATTATTTTTAAACAATTATCTTTGCACGTCACCTAACACCATATAGCACTTGGAGCTGTTCATGGTCACCAAGTAGCTGCAGAGTCGACATACACAGACACTGTGTCGTAGGTGCCATGGTGAATATTTTCTCCATTAAAATACACGGCCACCACAAAGGTGAGTTATGACCCAGGAGGAAGTCAGGCCTGAATTAGGAAACCTTTGATTGAAACCTTCAGGCTGAAATGTGCATTCATCAGACGCAAGTCCCACTGACTTTAAAGGAAACCCTTTCTCTAGGAAACCCCAGAATCCATGGGCCCAAGAGCAGTTGTCTGACTTTGAGGATGAGATTTTTCTTCTCTGATCAGAGCCAGGATGTAATGCATTATGCTTTCTTTATTGGATAGATTCCTTCAAAGGAAATGTTTCTCTTCATAAGCTACATTAAATATTGCTATATTTCCAAATGTTTTCTCTTATTTCCCCAGTTAAGATTTTACAGGAATATGCATTTCTCAACTGCAGGGAAGGGGCCCACTTCTCTGTTGCTCTTAATCTTGCGCTTTTGGCATCCTTTTCAACGACAAGCTTCCCTTGCTGGATGCACTCTCCCACTACCCTCCACGTATACGTTTTTGGGGAAAAAGAAATGAGTACAAAAAAATTCTTCCATACTTGGTTCATTTGCAGATTTTACCAGGCTTGCAAAAGCACACCTGTTGTGCTGTCTGGATGTTCTTTTCTGATCATAGGCTTCTGACAAAGAAGGGGGGGTTGGTGAGAAAGATTTTTATCAAACGCTCTTCACTGGACAATGAATTTTCTTCACCATTTGAATGTATCTGTGGAATGCCTGAGTGATTCATTACAGCAGATTCTGAAGTATGACAATGGGCCGCAGAAATGACTGATGGTATCTTTTTCCTGATTTCATTTCCCTGATCCTCTTCATCCCTTGGCCTGTGTACCTCGATTAATTAGAAACCAGGGATTTTCACTCATCAGCTGATGGGTTTCATGCTCCACTCTGTCACAAATCTGCTGCCTGCACTATCTCTCTTACAGCCGGTGGCTGCTTTAAAAACTTTCCCTTCTTTTTTTTTTTTTTTTTCTTTCCTTTTTTGAAGCAGTGCTTTGTGAGTACAGGTTTAGGTCTTTTAAAGATTCAGACATTTTTTTTTTAAGAGATTAAAAATTAAACTAAAGAAGATTCAAAATCTCTGATTAAATTAATCCCTATCCAAATGATACTTGTCCAAAAATGAACTTTTTGAAGTGATAATAATATAACTGTTTCATAGCTCTCAGCTTTCTAAGTTCTTTTTTCAAGATATAATAATTGAAGTATTATGTAAAGACTGAAAATATACATGAATATGATTTGTGTGTGTGAGTACAAAAGCATATATATGTTCATTTTTCATCCATTTTGGGGTATCTATATTATATTTTTAAACTCAGTTGAATTCAAATTCCAGTTGAATAAGCTATTTTATAATAGCTTTGGAAAATAAATTGTTGAACCATTATTGTTTCTAGCAGAAATATTTTATAATTGAAATATGCTCCACCTTAGGGTATATACCGAATTAAATCTCATGATGATATACTCCTCAAGAAAGAAAATTATAATTAAATAGTATTTAAAATGCAGGTTATTATAAATACTATTATTAAAAACTCTTCCTTCAAAATCTAAAATAACTTTTGATTCATAGGTAAAAAGCACATGAATTATTTTCACCGAAGAAATGTCGTAGTGCCCCTCCACTACAAGATTGTTTGCTAGAACATTAGTCTCCATATTAATTTAGTTAACTTCAACTATGAACTGGGTCCCAGAAGAAAAGCAAAGCCCTTCATTTTAAAATGCCAAATCTATCAGACTTGGGAAGACAACGTGATGAGAAGAAAAAGTGTACGCTGTCATAGTTCTGCCTATAGTCAAAGATAGGAGGGGATTCAGAGATTGCATTTCGGAAAACAGCTTTTTATGAATTTTGGAAGTCATCGTACGAGAAAAGAAATAGGCGTTCGTGGAGGAGTACCTACGCCCTGCCACCTGAGTATCCTCATCATTTTTTTCACACTCACCAATAAAGAGCTGAAAGCCTGATAATTATTCAGAAGGATCCACAAAAGCGACAGTCAGCATTAAGGCTAAGCCTTATCTATCAGGACTGCTCCAAAGAAAACCACTACTCACCTTATCAATTCTTATGTTTTTGGCTGGGTGCGAAGCAAATAGGTCAGCAGGAAGAGTTAGTTATGTTCCATGCTTATGTTCCATGCTTATGTTCCAGGAATATAAAAAGAAATATACCCAACTATGCTATTAAATTTTTATCTAACACTTATTTGCATGTATTGAAATCCAAATTGGCAAAGACACTGATTACATAACTGGTCAATAATGTGCCATAGTATTGAATTGTGTATCGGATGCAAGGATAAATTTGTCTTGTTGAACTAGTCTACCATAAAGACCCATAGATTTGAAGTAAAGTGGATTTTGTAGGATTCTGATCAATTTCTCTTCCTGTTGTATTTTTTTTAAGCCTTAGTAATATTGAAGACGAACACAAGAGAGAGGTCAGGAAAATACACCTTGAGCTTATAAAGACGTGAAAGGAAATCCATTATGGTTTGAAGTTACTGAAATCTTTTATTAAATCATACTTGGCTTTGAGTATGCTTTGAGGGAAAAAAAGAACCATGCCAAATTTTAAGTACTCCTCCAAATAAATTACAAATGAGTAAAGAATATTGTTTAATTTTATAATCTCTGCTTTTGTAAATTAAAATTTTCAATATAGGGTGTTACCTATTACTTTCACCTCACTTTTAAAATGGAACAAATCACTATCACTACACTAGTTTTGCTTAAAATGATGCCTACATAATTACTCTTCTTTAGCAGTAATGCAATAGAACTATGAAACAGTTGTAAAATATTTTATTTTAACTAAAACACAAGTGTGCTGATAATCTAGAGTATCAGGCCCATCTGTAAATTTCCCTAATTTGCTATGTCTTTCCCTTAACATTACCAATATTGTGATAATGCCACATGTTCTTGAGTACTTGCTAGTGCCAGGCACAGGGATTAACAAGTATGAACAGACATAGTAGTGAACATAGACCTGCCAGTTTGTAGACTGTGGCCTTGCCTACAATGGACTCCGAACTTCAGCCATCCTACAGTGTTTACTTGTGACAGTCAAGGGGAGTCATCAAGTTCGATGGTTTGTGCCTCATCTATTCAATTAATTCTAATCTATTTCTGTATTTCTTTGGAATGTTGCTTTTATATGTAGTTTTTCAGAATAATTTCTTAGATTAAAATTTGCTATTGCATCACCTAACTCTGAGATATTAAAACTGGAATGTATTTTTTCTTTTCATATAAGTAATTTAAAGATAAAGAAATGGAAGCATTCTCAAAATATTTACAGTGAACACTTTCACTAAACTTTCTTGACAAATAAGCACATGTAAATTTAAGCCAGAACTTGCATCAAATAATGATTACTGATCAAAATAAGAAGGCGTGGCATTTATGCAATGCCACTGTATCATCAATCCAAAGTATTTTAATCACCATTTGCTTTATTCTTTCAATATCTCTTACAGTGACTGAATGGCAACATAATGGGCTTGGGTACTCTGTGAAAAATACTCAGGTGTTAGTACTTAATAAGCAGTGTGTCCATGAAAGAGAGTCTATATTTGTTGCTTGCAATTTTTGTTACTTTCCTGGACTATACAGTTCATACAGGAAGTATGTACTGAAAACAGAGATGAATAAATACAGGGAGTGCCCTTGATATTGTAGTTTTTGGAAACATCTATATTTTTGTTAAAAAAATAGGTAGGCTATATAAGAAATCATAATGTTATATTTAAAGTAGGGATGGCAGTAGTAGCTCTCTATCTACTTATCATTCTAGTATTTTAGAAATCATTTTCATAATCTTTATTATGTCTTCATCATACTGACAAAACTCTCCATTATTAAATAAATCAAATTATGTGAAATTTAAACTCTCGGTCCAGACTTTAAAGTTACTCTGATTTGGATTTATCATGTGTTTTTTTTTTTAATCTTAGTTTCAAAGGTTCTCATTAAGTTTCCACTGGACCAGGGATATCTAAAAACTTAAGTTAGATTTTTTTTTCTTTTGTAATTTATATATTATCGGCACCTAGAACAACCTCTGATCCATTATATTAAATTTTTAAAAATTAATATAAACACAATTCCATTAGGATAAGGGTAGTCTTCACTCTAGCCTATATAAGGTACCCCTATTAACTTTGAATCACTTACTGAGAAGGTAGTTCTGTCTTCATCTTACTAACTTACTCATTTCTTTTTTTTTTTTTTAATTCTCTTCCAAAGCAGCTCTTCCCCAATCTTTTCCCCTCCTTTTTCATTATTCATTTGTTCAAAAATATATTTGTCAAACATTCAGTGCCAGTCTAAGTTCTGAGTTAGATGAGACAGGAGTTGACACTTGAAGAGATTGTTTATTTTACCCAGCTTAATGTTTTAATCACAGCTTATTGTCTTGACCATTATTATTCAACATATATTGGTTTTCATTCCCTGAATAGATTATAAGCAACCTGAGTTTAAGGAACAGGGCCCTGTTCTTATTTACCCAGCATTACTTCCTGCTAGCTCACTGTAGAATAAAGGAAATGTTCTATAAACTTGTCTATTGACTGAGTTCTCTTTTAAACGCTAAGGACATATTTAGAAGTTCATCACATTTCAAAAACAAATTCAAAATTGGACATTGAATATGACCCTTCTATTAATTATCATACTTACTCCGGGATTTCTCTGCTGTTTTCACTACTACTTGAAAATTGGGAAGCCTGCCAGCATCTGGAATTTGGTAACCCTAGTTAATCTTTGTGATTATGACCCCCATTTACTAGAAACACCCGAAGTATGCTACAGTTACTGAGAATATTAATTGGAAAGTGGATTTTCTACATTGTCTCCTTTTGTTTGCAAGTCCTTAATGGCATAAACACAGAATTACTTACAGGGTAGCTGCAGAAAGGGACCAAAAAATAAAAGGAAGGAATGTACGGGTGACCAAAGAGGAACTTTTGCATTTTGGGGTTTCTTTTATTTCTGTACTCAGATGGAGACTTTCGACAAGCTTTGCCCCAGAGGATAAGAAAAAGATGCTACCATTCCAGATTCTGCTACCCATCCCCCCAACCGTTGAAGCTCAGCTGGAGACCACATTGCCCTGACTTAGGTGAGCAAGGATATAATAGAGATTCAAATAAGAAGGAGGTGCTGCCTCAGACAGATGCATACCTGCCTTTGCTGTTTTGTCCACACTCCAGCACATGGCAGCCAGTGCTGCAGCTATTGTTTACCTAAGTTTGTTAGGCCTGATGAGGACATCGTGTTCTTTTGAGGAGATCTATTAAGCTGTTTCCAAAGGGAGGAAAAGAGTAGTGAATGAGAGATAAGCATTAGGAAAGAAATAAATTCTTTCTTTATCTTTAAAATATTCTTGTATATTTTTGAGAGATGTGAAGGAGAAGAAAACACACAAAAATATTTTCTTAGAATGGGATTTTGGATCATGTTACACTTGATTACATAGTTCTACAACCTTTGTGTTCTTGATTAAAGAAAAATACATTTTTTTTATATTTTTATTTTTAGAAAAGGAAAGTATATACCAAAAGCTGGTCCAAATTTCATAACCGGAATAAGAGAATAAGTCAATTCTAAAACTGTGAGCTACCTGCATTTTCTATACTTAAAAAGAGTCTCCAGATCAGAGGCATTAGAAGTATTTATTTCTTAAAGTTATGTAAAATTCTTCTTAATTTTCAGTTCTAGTCTGGATGCCATATTTTAGGATTTAGCCAGGAATGGCTGAGTATATGTAGCAAAGAGTTGAGATTAGTACAGATGAAGGGGGACAGTTACATCAAGACCTGCCCACTCAGGTGAGCTGAGGGCCCAGAAGAGTGTGTTGTTTGAATAGCAACTGAGTCTGGAGGAAGCACCTAAAATTCAAGATGCATGAATGATGTGAGGTGGACTTGTACATCTGTAAACTGTCTAATTGTTACCAACCAATGTAACCTCATCAAATTTAACAATAAA
>PVKE010053371.1:0-10063 GCA_004027555.1 Craseonycteris thonglongyai | reverse complement strand
AAAATTTCTCCAAATTAGTTTGGTTTGGGAGTTTCCTAGGGCTGCTGTAACAAAGTGGCTTAAACAACTGAAATTTATGGTGTCACAGTCCTGAAGCCAGAAGTGTGAAATCAAAGTGTTCGCAACACCCATCTCCATCTGAAACCGCAGTTTGCCGACCACTGAATTTCTCTTGCCTTCTAGCTTCTCATAGTTTGCTGGCCACGTTTGCTTTACGATGACTTGTTGGTGCATCTTCGTCTTCACTTGATGTTTCCTGTGTTTCTTTATATCATCTCCCGTGTGTGTGTGGGTGAATGTGTGTCTGTGTCCAAATTTCCCTTCTAAGGACACCAGTCATATTGGATTAGTACCCACCGTAGTAGCCTGATTTCAATTTGATTACATCTGTAAAGATCCTACTTTCAAATAAGGTCAGATTCTAAGGTATCTTCTTTGGGGGCACAATGCAAGCTATAACATGATAAACTGAGGTACAACTCATAACTAGAGGATTTGTGAAATAATAGTTTTTAGAAAAACTTATTTCTCTCTTTAAAGTTATAAGAAGAAATTATGGGAAAGGACTAGATGCCCTAAAAGCCAAGAATAAATGGGAAGGTATTGAGTTCTATTGCATACTGATTATTTTTCCCCAAGGCTATTCAGGTATATCATATAAACATGTCATATTCATAACATTAAATAGTACTTTATATGTGTTATGTTTTTATAATAAGATTGAAAGTTATTGGTATTCAGCTTTCAGATAAGGTGGGTGGTAGATGCTTTTTAGACTAGATCACCAACTGTATGTTATAATAGAAATGGAAAACTTGACGGCATTCTTAGGGCCTGACCACCAAGTTCTTTGCATTTAACCAGGTTAACCTCTTGGAGCTTTGGTTTACTTATTTGCGAAATAAAACAGCTGAAAGTTGTAGACAAACGTCAATCAAATTTTCTAGTTGTTTATATAACATGTATTTAGCAGATTTTGAATTTCAGCTAAATTTATTTAAGATCCATGGTTACTGATTTAAATGTTTAGCTGAATTACAAACAACATTTTGCAAGGTAATGATGCAAGTAAGTTTGGGCAAGCCTTGGTGTTTCACTGGTGAGTTATTTGGATATAGGGTACATTTATTTTCATACTTACTATTAGTAAATGGCATCTATTCACATTTGATTAATGTGCCTGCTATATTTGGAGAGGCAGTTTTGCAAACAATGGCAGGCAGATTTACCAAATACAAGGCTATTGTCTAGCTTTTGAAACAAGTAACTGAGCAGAACTAATGTAGTCATGTCTCATACTGACAAATGAAATAACCTCCATTTAACTTCGGGTGCCCCCAGACCCATTAAGTTAATTTTTCATTCGTATTTATGCCTTAACTAACTGCATCAAATAGAATGTCCACCATGATAGAGATCTTGTACAGCAGTGACAACAATAACAAAAACAAAGCACGGAAATTAACAACAAAATCTTCACACTCCAATATATCTCAGTAAACTTTATTTTCTTGGAAAATTAGTTGTAAATAGTATAAAATATGGATTCTTGTGATATTATAATATTTTATGTTTAAGTTATTTGATATATTATAGACATGTAATAGCATATTTGGTATTATACATAGCAAAAAATAAAAGAGAGAAAGGGAGGAAGAGAGGGAGGGAAAAAGAGAGGGAAAGAGAAAGTAAAAGAGGGAGGGAAGAAAGAAAAAAAGTAAAAGAAAGAACCTACTATGTGATATAATAAAACTGTAGTTGGAAAATCAGGTACAATGTTGGCCAGAATTTTCTGTGTAACTATAGATAAATTAGCTGACCTTTCTGCTGCATAATCTTCTGATCTCTGTACAGAAGGAAGACGCCAATGAGAGAAGCTATTCAGAGCTCCCAGATTTCTATATCTCAAGAGTAGGAGTGTATCACTCTATCAATGAAGCATAATTACCTTTAGATATGTTTCATGATGATGCCAAATTTCTTGGACTGTTTTAAAACAGATTTCTCTAAAAAATCCTCTGATCTTTTGATTCATGTCTAAGTAATTTCTGGACCATTTTGAAGTCAGGGATTATGCTCAAATTGTTTCTTGAAATGAGATCAGCATGTCTACATTTTTTTTTTTTTAATCTGCACTATTTTTATAGTTGTAGGAATTTTAAAGGATCTTCTGGGGGAAAAAATAGACTTATTATCTCATTTCTGTTATTAAATGGCTTTTAAAAAGCTATGAGGCAGCCAATCTATTATCTTTAGCTTGATGAGACTCAACTTGAATTCCACTTCCCTATTATATTGTATACTGTGCCAAGAGCAACTTTTGGTGTATAAAATATCAAAGAAAAAAGACACACAGATTATATTATTTAAGAAAGAAAAAAAAAGGCTTCTTAGCATTTTTCTTACATTTTGTGTAAAATAAAATACCCACCTAAATTTTTATAATTATTTTCTAGTACCAAGTATCTGAAAGCTTTTAATATATACAGTTAAGGGTGATTTATATCACAAATACACCTAATTTAAAGAGCAGGATAAAACAGGGAAATTCTTTAAATGGACAAATGTTACTGATCAGATTATCTTAGAATTAAAATTTTTTTTTTGTTGAAAAAAAATTGTGTTTGTATACCCACCCTCTCCTGGAGGAAAACAATTGCAGTTCATTCTAACTAAATTAAAAGGAGTGCAGATGCTCCTGTCAAGAATGAACGTGGTACTTTAAACGTATACACACCGTTCTTTACTAACTAAATGAAGAAACCAAGCAATAAATCCCATGGTGTACATAAATAAACCTACTACTTTTGTAGTCATTGATTGCGAGTGAAATTCAAAGAGATGACTTTTCCAATACAGTGATATTGATAACTGATAATAATAAAATAACAATTGCAAAATATTAACACCTCCATGGAGTTTTATATTGAGATGTAGGAGTTCTTTGCATAATCTTTTGAAAATTAGCCCCTCATTAGATATATGGTTTGTAAATGATTTCTCCAATTCTGTCCATTGCCTTTTCACATTATTGTTTCCTTAGCTATGCAGAAGCTTCTGTTTGATGTGGTCACACTTGCTTTTTGTTGTTTTTCTTATTGTTATTGTTGTTGCTTGTGCTTTTAATGTAATAGCTATGAAATCATTATTAAGACTAATATTATTAAACATTCTTCCTATGTTCTCCCTAAGCATTTTACAGTTTTAGGTTTATGTTTGTCTTTAATCCATGTTGAATTGATTTTTGTGCATGCTGTAACAGAAGTGTCTACTTCATTTTTTGCAGTATATAATTATAAGCTGTCTGTGTTCTTTTACTGAATGTGATTCATACATGAGTGCATAGTTATCTTCATCCCCTGGAGATACATATATTCTAGATTCTGATAAGTTTTTTATTTTATTTTATTTTATTTAAGATTTATTTTATTGTTTTTTGAGAGCAGGTGAGAGAGAAAGAGAGGCAGAGAGAAGCGGGGAGGGCCCAGATAAGTCTCCGTAGTTGTACATCATCAGTTGTAACAATGGCTTCATTCCACACCAGTGGACGTGGGGTCTGTTGGGATGGGAACTGAACCAGGGGCCTCTCACGTGGGAGGCAAACACCTTTGCCATCAAGCCATCCTAGTGGTTAGCAGTTGTGCCACAGTTCCGCACATAGGGTTTCACAGGCTGGGGCCAGGTTTTTATCTCTGGACCCTGCAGTTGCAAGGACTCAACCTGTGGAGCTATTCCTGCATCCCACCAATTTGTTTTTTCTGAGTATTGCATCTAAACTTCTTATACTTCAATAAAGAATATCCACTTCCTCTATGATCTAAAAACAAATAAGACAAACTGAAATCAGACTCAAAATATTTATTTATTAACATTTACTGAGCACCCACAGCATGCATGACATTGAGATAGTTGAATGTCCTTTATTAATGTTTGAAATATATGAGGAGAGATATAAAGAGTGATGCCTATGTTTTGAGCAGAGTGACTGAATGGCCACCCACATAGGAGAAGCAATCTACTGCACTGTGCGTTGAAGAGGCGGAAATAATCCTGACTAGAAACAAGGAAGGTCAGAATTAATGTAAAGACAGTTCATAGTGAAAGAGAGATTTTGGTAGCAGACTTATCAGACCTGATCAGATAAAATGTTGTGGGAAAGAAAGGAATTGAAAATGATCTTGAGATGTTGAGAATTTTTGTCTGGAAGGCCTAAAGGATGTTGTGTCTCTACTGGTCACAGGGAACCTGGAAAGAAGGAGTTTGAAAGAGACCAAGTTAAGCTTAATAGCTGGTTGACATTCAGTTAGGAATTGGATTATTTAGTGAGAGAGAGGTCAGAATTTGCCAAAGATGATTATTTTATAAGCTTCAGTAAAAAATTCAGTGTCAAAACCCCAAAAAGAATGTGTTCATAAATAGAAAATAGAATGGAAAGAAGCAAAAGTCAAAACTTTGGATATAAGAGCTTGTTCATCATTCTGGAAGGTTTTCACTATATATAGATTTAAGCAACACAAACGCTGTCATTTAGATTTAAAAATAAATATTCAGCTCTAATATTAGGTGGCATGAAGAGTTTATGCGCAACTTACTTGTCTTCCTTTACTTCATAGCTTCTCGATTCCTTCATAAATGACTAGAATTCCCGAGAGCAGTGAGGTGGATGAATAAAGTTTCCATGCTTAGGAATTGCTGAACTCTACACAGGTTCAACATGACTCTAATAAAGTTTGAGTTCATGGCCCTTCATGTACACAAACTTCTTATAAGACCCTACAAGGGGCTCAACACATTTGTGGTCAAATGTTTTCGCAAATTTTGCAAAAGTAAGATATTTGAACCTCCATAAATTAACAATGCTCTCTCCACTCAAATTTTCCCTTCCTTCATTCTTCCCTGCTTGCTGGATGGGGTTGGAGAGGCCACAAATTTTTTTGAATTCAGTGATTCTAAGGACTTTTTGGAGATGGGGGTTGTTTTGAACTTGAGTTAGGAATGCATTTAGTTTGGGCTTAGTGGGACATGTATATAGAGTTTTTGTCACTGGTATTACTGGACACCCAGGTTTTAGCAGAAATGCATTATATGTCATTGCAGTGTCATGATGATCTTCCTTTTGGCATTTAGTTTAAGTTAACATAGGAATTGATACTGTTCAGAACATTGAACATCAGAATCACTTTCCTTTTTAGACTGAAGTGTATTTTCATGGAGTAATACGCAAAAGTTAAAATATCATCTTTCTTTGCTTAATGGCTAGGATTACTTATAGAAAAAATAATCATAAATAATACTGAATGCTTATCACTTTTAACTACTTTCAACTTCAATGTATAGATGAGGAAACTAAGACATAGAGAGGTTGAGTGATTTTTCTCAATGCCACACCACTTCTAGCTGGCAGAGCTGGGATCTGGACCATGGATTAAGGATCCAGTCAGTCACTTACCTCTCTGACTCTCCATCCCTGAGGTAAATTTGAAGACCTTGCATGTAAGGGTCTTTGGGGCTTTAGACAAAGCAGGTAACTTCTCACTGTCCTCAGGTTTCTCATCAGATAAATGAAGGTGGATCTGAAGTTAGTGTTGCTGACTTTGGGGTAATCACAAGACCAGCAGAGAAAACTGTGACCCCTTTCCATGAAGTAGAACACATGCATTCATGCTATTTACCTTCATGACACCCTGACACCCTTTTCTTAGCCCTAGGTTAAAATCCCCTGGACAAAAAAAATCTTTAAATTTCATATGAGTCTAACATTCTGCTATTTTTAGAAAAGCTGACTGCTAGTTTATTTGTGACTTTTTAAAGAGGCAAGAGATTACTACTGAAGTGATCTACTGAGTTATTGTTCAGTATCTGCCTTCTAGATGGGGCGGTTTGGGTTGCATTCTGTGTCTTTTGTGACCTTGAGTTCTCTGAATGCTGCTGAGGTCTTTCACTTGAAGACATTTTTTTATTAAGAAAAATATTACAGGTGCATTTAGATTGAACCACTATGGAGAAGTTATGGTGTTTACCTGAAGCTAATAAAATAATTTATGTTTTCCCTATAAATGCAATCTAAAAAACAGCCAATGTGTCAATATCAAAATCAATTTGAAAAGGATCTACTATGAAATTACATTTCTCAAATAAAATGTAGTTTAACAAGAGGGCATTCACTCTGTCTTCTTTACTGCGGAAATACTTTTCATTAGAATGTAAAAATGATGCCATGTTTTGAAGCTATAAACTTAATTTGTATGAAGCCTGATGACTTTCGATATCAAAGGATTGAGTTTCAATTTAAATGTATGGATTTTTTTGTTAAAAAAACAAAGTCTCTTGCTGGAAAATAGAGCAAGAGACATTTTGTGTATTCTTGTTTATTTCACCTAAAGAAATTGCAAAAGCATGCATTAAAGTTGTGTAAGATTTAGTATACACAGGCAGGAAACTATATATAGATTTTAAAAAAAAAGCATTAATACTGTTCTGCCCTTGAACCAAAATGCATTAATATTTTGGTTCTTTTCCCTGTAAATTTCAGTTGAAAGATTGTTCATTATTGTTGAATTTCAATCTGATTGCAAATTAAATGATGCAAAACTCAATAAAGTAAAATACACAAAAGACCAATTAACATGTTAGCTCAGTAAGTATACAGAAGAATGAGAGAACATACTGTTCTACACAGTAGCATATAATTAAGATGTAGTCATAAATCAAGGAACTATTATGACTTGTTTAGGTGCACGGGTGGCTTTTAGAACGATTGATTAGCTCCTCTTGGCCCCTGGAGATGTGAGTTCGTAGTTATTACGGAAAAATTAAACAGAATAATGTCTCAAACTTCCTACAGCGTGGATGCTTCAGTGCAAACAGCATGCTGGAGAGAAATGTTCACAAAGTGCTCATCACCTTGTCCGTTCCTGTTCCAGATGCTCTCTATGATGTCATCACTGTGGGAGCCCCAGCTGCCCATTTTCAGGGATTTAAGAATGGTGGTCTTCGGAAACTACTCCACAGATTTGAAACGGAAAGAAGAAAGTAAGTGATGACAGGATACATTCATGATATGATCTTCCCTTTGGAGAGTTTGTAGACCCGGTTAGGAGAAGAAGCAGGGTCTGAAAAAATAAATAAATAAAATAAATAAAAAGCATGGTCTGTCACCATGAACAGTTCTTGCATCTCAACCCGTTTAGTAACTTCAAGTTGTGGAATTTCCAAAATGCACTTGAGCAAAAATTAAATTAGAATAAATGAAATGCCTAAATATGTTGTTTACAGAGTGGCACTGTGCTGGCAGAAACCTTTTCTGGAAGCCAAGCTACCAGAAAATAATGTGCTAGTATCAATTATTGCTTATTCAGTGGGATGCAGTTCAGATCAAGATTTAGTAGAAAATATACTCTAACTGTAAAGCCAAAGACTTAATGGAGGCCATGAATTCTAATTTATGACTCCGACCCTAGTGATTTCCACTGTGGTCTGCGGCAAGACACATAACTGCCCTGTCATGTAATTGTGCCATTTGGAAAAGAGACATCAATACAGAATTCTATCAGTTAAGTGATGAGGTTAGAGAGAAAACATTTTATTTCTTAGGGAAAAGGCATAACACAAAACCTCAAATACTAATATTCTTATTTATAATCTTAATATACTCTCTCAATTTTTTTAAATTTTATTTTGGTTTTGGCGACTTTAAAATATTGCATCAGTAGTTTATCCCCCATATGTCAACCAATTATGTGTATCAAGTAATAATCTCTGGCTATGACTCCACTCATGTAAACCATAAAGAGTACTGTCCACATAGGGAGGATAACTTCACTTTTTTTTTTTCAAGTAGTTACTCTTCTAAGATTAAGAACCTAAATTTTGAAAGTTAGGGAAAAATAGTTATTCTGTAGTCCTAGTTGGTTTACTAATAGGATTAGAAAACCTGAGTGGCAAAGCCAGAACTTCCCCTTTTTACGTTTTATTACGCTCTTCACATGACGTGTTTGTTATTAGGTATCCAGGGGTGCAAGACCGAAGCATTATAGTGAAGTTAGAATTGAATAACTGTTATGCTATTATATATATATATATATATATATGGCTAAACAGTTCTTTTATTTTTTTTTTACTTTTCTGTGTGTTTTTTTTTAAAGAAATTGACTTTGACGAAATACTGTTAACTCAGTTACAGTCCCTATTCAGATTTTTCTAGATTTATAGATGTATGTATGTATGTATGTAGTTAGTTAATTTGTGGTGGGAAAAATATATAGGTCTATGAACTTACACCGCAGGTGTAGATTGGAGTAATCACCATAAAAAATTGATCGTTACCACAAAGAAAATCCTTCAAGTTACATCCTTCCCCCAAATCCTTTTGCTGCAGAAAGCTGTCTGTTGCCTTACTATTGCAACACAGAGTAGAAGGCAGAGTTCCAACCAGGGGCTCCAAAGAAAGAATCACCTCCTATTTAACTCATGAGGTTTGGAAGTCAGTTCAGTCACAGCCTCCCGGGGAAAGGCGTGACATCTCTCTACTGAAATGGGAATGGGCAGATAATACAGGTTTCTGTACGTGGGCTCCACTAGGGATGGTGTTTCTCAATGAGCCCTGATGCATCATCTTTCAAGTAGAGGAGGGATGTTGCTGTTCTTGTGATATATGTGGTTAAAAGTGTTTTGTTCTGTTGGATGACCCGGTGATTAGTCCTTTGGATTTTCTTATGTGCCATTTTAGTTGACATTTTGCTGCACTGAGGACTTCTTTAGCAGCCAAGTTGTGATATAGCAGAGTAAAAAAAAAAATAAAAAAAATAAATAAATAAAAACGTGAAACTCACCGTTATTAAGTACTGAGACTCCTAGCCAATCTTTCTTCATTTCTCAACCTCTTAGAGTCTTCTGATAAATGACTTCTATGTTTTGTCTAGAGAATATTTTTTGTGATTAGAAAAAGTAAAATAGATTGTGTTTACATCATTTTGTCTGGAACCGGAAGTTTCTACCTTGAGAAATTACTTAATCTGTTTGTTTGCTCAATCAAACAAACAGAAAACTGTCCACAGGGCACATAGAATCTAGTTGAGCATATAAAGCATCAGTATGAGAAACATGGAACCCAACACTGTAACATCATATAATATCAGTATATGCTTCTGGCAAAGACAAATGGCAAGTTACGTGATTAGAATCTGAATAAAATTTCTTGAGTTTTAAAAATCTGCATGAATATCTGTAGTCTTCGCTATTTTTCAACTGAGACGTTTGTACACACACACACACAGACATACAACTCTGGGATCAAATTTGCAATATGGAGAAAAATGCATCCAATGTTTTTGTAAATGCTGATTTGCTTCAGGTTTTTGTATATGTCATATAGCCTATTGCTTCATTGGTGACTTTATAGATAAAGTACAATTTTATTTCTTAATTTAAAAAATAAGATGGTGTAGATGTTAAAAGTACTCTCCATAGGGCAATGGTATGGGACAAATACAGCTTGCTAAGGCAGCTCACAGGTAAGCGTGTGATCGGCCTGTCCATCAAGGAAAGAGCTGACCTGAGCAGAGACTTCGTGCTGAAAGTGATATCACGCCACACACATCATTTTTATGTCAGCCACAATATTTCATTTGTTATCCAAAAGCAATAATAGAGAAGTAAATATGACTATATGCCAGTACAGAAAATCACGTAAGTGAAGGAAATTTTCTTTGCCTCTTTTTTCTTTTGATACCCCTTCAAAAATGATAGCCAGGATTCTTAGGCCAGTTTTTTAGTGGAACTACTACAACCATTGTACTTCTTCACCTTCATTTATTTTCTTCTCAACTAAGCCACTGAAAAATACATCTGAGAACAGATATAATTTATGTCTGTTCCCTAGTGATCTATTGTTTGATGAATACATTGTCCACATAATGACAAGGACTTTAACAGAAAGCCTTGTTTAGAGTATTCATAAAATGCAGTTCAGATCACAAATTTTATTTTCAAAGCTATAAGATAATTATTAATAATTATGAAAATTGTTATTGTTAAAGCACAAATATCTGAGTAGATTGCTGCC
>PVKE010053370.1:0-10064 GCA_004027555.1 Craseonycteris thonglongyai | reverse complement strand
CAAAAGAAACAATAAATAACTGATGCAGACCTTAACATGATTGAGAGATTAGAGTTAGCAGTAATAGCTAAAATATCAATACTAATATAGTAAAGATAGGAAAAGATGGATAAAATGGATTAAATATAAGGATAGTTTCAACATATATTGGAATCTATAAAAAAATAAGTCAAATGCACTTTCTGAAATTAGCATTTGTTATATGATTTTTAATTTAAAATATCACTGGATGGGTTGAACAGCTGATATAAAAAAAAGAAATTAACTCAAAGACAGATAAATAGACAACATTCAAATTCAATTATAGAACTGGAGTAAATGAGAATAGAAAGGAAAATATGGAGTATAAAAACCTAGTAATGAGAGAGAAACTTAGCTTTCTAGGTAACTTACTAAAACAAAATTTAGATTTAGTGGCTTGAAACAGTAATTGTTATTTCTTCACAATTCTGTAAGTTGATGATGTCTCTGAATGGTATTTTGCTCCTGGGCAGGCTTGCCTGGTTTCTTCTGGGCTAGATTTTATACACCTGGAATTATCTGGTAGGTCAGTTAGTGGTAACACAATCTAGAATAGCTTTCCATATCTGGCATATGGCAGGCTATAAGATGGCCATTTGTTGGCTGTACTATCTCATTTCCAATTTTCTGGGCATTTCTTTCTCCAAAAGATTAACTCAGATTAATTCACATGATGTTTTCAGGGTTAAAAGCACATGAGGGAGAACAAGTTCCTGTGCTCAAGTGCTTTATAAGCATTTCTTTGCACTTTAATTGCCCAATGTCCAGAGCCATTTAAATAGCTAAGATAAGATTTAAAGAAGAGAGAAACAAACCCAACTTCTTGATATTAGGAGCAACAAATTTTCCTTGAGTAAAGTGTTTTTATATAAATAAGAAAAAAAATATGGCCACTTTTACAATATTGATGACTGGAAATTGAAATTCTAGAAAGGAAGGACAAATGGATTAAATCAAATGTCATTGTTAAAGAGGTAATGATGGAAAAATTTTAAAACTGTTAAAATATACTTTATCCCAGATTTAAAAGACCATAAAATCACATGCAAAATAAATTTTAAGAAGTTGATTAAACATACCAAAACAAATTTCTTTAGCATACATTTGTTCAACTGTTGAAAAACAAAGACAAAAAGATAATCTTATAAGTAGCCAGAGAAGTAAGAAAATTTCCTTCAAAGAAACATCATAAGGTATTGGCTAACGTCTGCACAAATTTCGTAAAATCCAGAAGATAAAGTAATACTGTCTTTGTAGCATTGAAAAATAAGTATCTATCAGAAGCAGAATAAATAAGCGTTGCTAAAAAATAGAACAAATAGAACCCTTGCTTATTGGTGGACCCATGTTGGGAGCCGGTCTGTGCCTGAACGAAGTTTTAGGGGGCTTTGATGGCAGGGCTTCTGCCGCCCCTTCACTCCTAACCTGTAATAGCCATAGGCAAAAGATATTCGTGCAGCTTCGCTTGAAGGCCAGACAGCTGGCATAAATTGAATAATGACCCAGAATGTGGGGGTAAACAAGAATGTATGGGACGGGGTCTGCTTGTTCCTGATAATCGTCTGCTTACACTATATTTCTTAGTTAACAAGCAACCTGTCTTATACTTTAAAATATCTTAGTTTTTCCCTGTTCTTTGTAATGACATAAACTTTTGCTATATAAGGCAAAAACAATAAAGCTATTCGGGGCTGCTCCTATTGAGGACAGTTGGCCGGCCATTTGGTCTGTCTTCAGTTCCCACCACTCGAACTCAGGGACTTTGTTCAGCCAGGCTGGTTCCTGGTACAAGTGGCACCCGAACAGGGACCTGAGTACTCAAGACACAATGAAGGTAAGGCGAGGAACTCCTCTAGAAAGGTGCATGCACAGAAATAATGGGAGAGAGGAGGATATAAAAAATAATGAGACTAAGGAGAGAATAAAGATAATGCGCATAAAGAGACAATAAAAGATACCAGTAAAACAGGGATAAATAAGTAAGTAAGTAAATAAGTAAGTAAATAAGTAAGTAAGTAAATAAATAAATAAATAAATAAATAAATAAATAAATAATTAAATAAATAAATAAATACTGGGAGGAAATGTTATAACCTCCGGTGTGTGTGAGTGTGAATGTGAGAGTGTATGGCAGCCTGACTCGGTCCTCCAGTTGGGTTCAAATCTGTGGTCCCAGGGCCAAAAGCTACGAGATCCGAGTGGGCCCTAACCTGTGGTTCTGTGACGACATCATATGGCAAAACGTGATTCACCCTCCATCTGGAGAGTGACCTGGCCTGGGCTTTATACCGGTACACCTTAGCTAAGACGCGCCTGAACTCCAGTAAGGGATGCGGCCAGGCAGGCATCTATCTGGGTCTCTACCCAAGGCCACTCCCCTTCCTTTGTTGGTCTTGCGACTCCGACACAGGGAGGGAAAACATTATGGGGCAAATTGAGTTATCACAATGTTTATTTACTCAGCTTATTCGCTCCATGTTACAACACCGAAGAGTAAAAACCTCATAAGATCAGATTTTAAGATTTTTAAAATTTGTAGAACAAATATGTCCTTGGTTTCCTGAAGAAGGGACTCTTAATATAAAGACTTGGGAAAAGGTCGGTGAAAAAATGTGAGATTGGTATACCGCACACGGACCTGAGAAATTTCCTGTAGAAACATTTTCTTTATGTAGTCTTGTTCGAGACTCCCTTGATCCCTCTCATGAGGCCATAAATTGTTGGGGCAGGTATAAAAGACAATAATTCCTAAAGAATTAAAGGAGGAGGATGAAAACTCAAAATGGGACACTAAAAGACTTTCCCCTGAGGAACAAAAAGAATTAGATAATAGGGCTGCTCATTATAATGATGAAAGCATTAACAAACCTCCAATTGATATTGTAGGCCAACTTACTCAGCTCCTACAGGCTTTAAAACTGCCTTCAAAGGCCACCTTAAATACAACTCCTACACCTTCCCCTTCTCCTGCTCCATCTTATCCTCCCTCAATCACTATGCCTTCAACTGCCGCTTTTAATGGAGCTTCGCCGTTATAGCAGGCTCTGATTCAAGCCCAAATTTCTAAAATAAAAAAGGGGGAGTACAGTCCTGTGCCAGCTACTCCTAACAACATTCTTAACCTTGCGTTATTAACTTTAAATTGTTTAAATTCGGAAGCTGAAGGATATTCAGCTGCAGAGAGACATTGGAGATCTCAGGAAGGCAAATATGCAAAAATAACTTTCAAAGGCCCTGATCCAATACTAATTTGGGGCTGAGGCTATGTTTGTGGTTTTCCTAGGAATCAACAAAATCCTAGGTGGATTCCTGAGCGGCTTGTGAGTCATGAATCCAGGCGACCCGCCCCAATTTATCACTCTCCGTCACTCAGTGCACCCTCTAATACAATTTCTGGTGGGGTTTCTCTACAGTGAGCTGTAATGCAGGCCAATGAAAGAAGAAAAGATTTGGGAGATTTTGGAAAACATTTTTTTTCTGAGTTAAAACAGGATGATCCTCAAAAACCCGGCCCCCTCAGGGTAGGGCGGAGGGTCCTTTCAGGCTTTAGTAATGGAAATCTCCTCAGGGAGGCACGTAGGGCTATTGTTTTGTTCTTCCATTAAATTTTTTTCCTCCCACCATCACACCCTTCAGCCCTAACAGTGGGGATCCAGCCCCTCTTCAATAGAGAGTTTATGTACCTCCCAGGGAAATTCTAAGGAAGCAATTCATATCTCAGGACTTTAAAGACAGGGGATTGAAAATGCAAAACAAACTTAAACAGATAGGGAGGACTGGGTAAACAAGATACCCATCTTCAAATAAATAAAAGCAGATATGACCCTGGGACCTCTGACCCATGTCTGGGGAATGTATATGTAACCTTGGAATCTAAAGGAAGACACTTGATGCTGGGAAGCTGGAATGGGGGATGCCAAGGCCAGGGTTCTCCCTGCCCTCCCTTCCTCCCTTTTTGTTTTGGGCTTTCTGAAATGGCAGGGAAACCTCATCTTTGCAATTGTTGACACTTCTGTTTATGTATATGATCTATTATCTACATATTTTCTTTGTATATGGAATGGTACCTTTGCCCCAGGAAAATGTTGTCGATACAATGTTTAATAGGCTTTAAGAAATCAATGGCTTAAATAAATATTAACCCAAACTCTTTTCAGGATCATATGATCTATAAAGATGTTTACTAAAATTAGATTGAGTTTTAAAGTCCTTTCTGTTTTCACCAATGTTTAAAGGAGTTATTTATAAACATCTTCCAAAATGTTATATATGAGATTAGCAACAAAATTTATGCTTCTAAAAGTTACAAAATGTGTTTATAAATTTAACAATTGGAAATGCTAACTTTTGCTTTTTGATTGTTAGTAAAAAGTAAGATTCAGAGGGTTATAGATGCTGATTGATAAAGAGATTTTGCATGTAATTAAATATGTATGTTTTGAGGAAACATAGGGCATAGAAATGCATTTTGAAGGAATTGAAAGAAAGTTTGTCAAGGTGGTTATTTCTAAATAAGTAAAAGGAGACAAGCTCAACAAAAAAAACTAAAAAAGTTGTGAAAGGTTTGTGGAAAAAAAAATTTATGTATGGGTAGGATGGACAAGATTGAAATGCTAGATAGGCAAATGTTTTTGGACTGCTGGTTCGCTACTGGAATTGAAAGATTTTATGCCTGAGGAAAAACAGAATCTATACCTTATGAAAATAATTTTCTATGTGTTATATTAGGCTTGATGTTTTTCCTCACCTGGCAGGGTATTACAATTGTTCTAACCCATTCTTAGTTACATTCCTAATGAAAAGTTTCAAATCTTAAGGAAGGCCAGGAAATTTATTTCAATGTCTTTAGTAACTAAAAGCAGGGATAACTAGAAAGGAGGGAAGAGTGAGATCAGAGAAAGGCCATACTTTTGGTCACAGTAATAGGTGGGCCAAAACCTGTCACCTCAGGGCCACCCCAGCAACCCCAGAAGAGAAACACAAAGGAACTTGCTTTGGGTGCAAAAGCCCAGACCTCTGGAATAAGGAGGGCCCTGCTCATCTAATGCAGCCATGCCCTTGTGCAAAACAAAGAGGCAGTGGAAACAGGATTGTCCCCTGTTGTGAAGGCAATAGGGACCAACTCCTTCACAAATGTCTATGGTTGACTGACAGGGTCTGAGGTACCCAGCAGCTCCCTAAGAGTCCGCTATAGTAATGGGGGGGGATGTATGGGTGGCCCTTGTTATGGCAGATAAACCTCTTAATTTTATGACTAATAGTAGAGTTATTTACTCTGTCTCGGCTACTCATTCTGGACCTATTTTCTAGAACCTGCCCAATTGTAGAGATAATAGAGCCCTTAGACTTGGGCTGATATTCAGCCTGTTTCTTACCAATAGCTTATACTTAAAAAAAATTGTAAAACAAGACAGCTCATAAAACAAAACTGTAAAGTAGCAGGCATCACTCTGTAAATGCACCACACCAGAGTAAAGAAGGCAGCCACTGATCGGGGACCTGAAATATGGAAATGACACCCTATAAATATGTATCTGTATACCCATATATCATCTGTATATTTATATATCTGTATATGAACTAATTTTAAACTCAGCATCATGAACAAATATCACAGATATTTGATGAGTAAATAAACCAGGGAAAAAAGAGTATGCACTTTGTAATCCTATTTATATAAAATTAAAGCTTATACAATACTAATCTATGATGATAAAAATCTAAATAATGGTCTCATCTGGAAGGAAGATGAATGGGAGGGACACATGAAACCTTTCCAATGCTGGAATTTTTTATATTGATTTATTTGATTGTTGCACAGGTGTTTTTACATGTAAAATTTAATAAAATTTACACTTAGAATTTGTGCATTTGTATAGTTTACTGTATTAGAAAGTGAATAATTATGAATAGAATAAAATTTTAGTTAATGTAAGAGATCATACATTTTTGTGGACCCAATTATAAGAGTTTTGTTATATTTCTCCAACAAGGCTTGTTATTTTTTAAATAAAAATTGAACAAAACTAAAGCAACAACAACAACAACAAAAAGAAAATACAAAACAAGCAGCTGAATTTACCAGAGGATGAAATATAAAGTATACACTAGAAATCAATGATTGCTTTTATTGACATTTGAACATGTAATTTACAACAGGCAAATGAAGCTAAAGTAGTAGATTAATGAAGGCTCAATTAATTTAATAATATTTAAAAAACTTCTTTGAAAATTACATAATTTAATGTTATCAAAAAATTAGACATAGGAAACATTTTTTACATTTCCAAAGACTGAAACCAAAGAAACCATTAATACATAATATTACGGTTACTTATTACTGGGTAAGAAACTAGGACTTAAAGTAATATTCAGCAATAATTTCCCTACCTGGAAATGCTTATAGCACCATACTCTATAGAGTAAAAATTTTGAAACAACCAAAAGTACTAAGTAAATTAAGAGACATACACAATATGAAGTATTGGTGAATAAAAAACAAACAAACAAAAGACTTAGTAAGATTATTGACAAGTATTATGTTAAAAAAAAGATAGTTGCAATTTCTTTTAATAATGCCTTATAGTTTTCAGACTATAAGTCCTTTACATTCTTTGTTAAATTTATTCCTAGCTATTCTATTCTTTTTGTTGTGACTGCAAAAGTTATTAATTTTTTTCATTACCTCTTCTGTTCTGTTGTTGGTATATGTGGGAATGCAAACCAATAAAGCCACTATGAAACACAGTATTAGAGATATCTCAGAAAATTGGGGATGAGCTGCCATATGACCCAGCAATCCCCATTCTGTGTATCTACCCTAAAAACTTGAAAACCTAAGTCTGTAAAAATATATGTACTCCAATATTCAATGCAGCACTGTTCATGGTGGCCGAGTCACGGAAACAACTAAAGTGCCCTTTGATAAATGACTGGATAAAAACCTGTGGTACATATATACAATGTAACATTACTCAGCTATAAAAAAAGATGAAATACTGCCATTGCAACAACATGGATGGAAATTGAGGTCAGCATGCTAAGTGAAATAAATCAGACAATAAAAAGCTAAGAACCACATGACTTTACTCATATGTGAAATATAAAATTGAAAGCAAAAAAGAAACAAAATTTTATGGACATAGTCAATAGTTTAGTGGTTACTTGAGGGAGCAGGGAAAACAGGAGTGGGTGTGGAGGGAGGGGGAGCTAAATATATGAGGCTGCAAAGGAAGCTAACTCTGGGTAGTAAACACTTATTATAACACATAGACTAAGTACTGTAAAGTTGTACACCTGGAACCTATGTAGTTTTTAGTAACCAATGTCACCCTAATAAATTTAACAATGAAAAAATATAGAAAAAAAAATAGTTGCAAACTCTCTTAGGTTGCATTTCCTTTAAAAAAAAAACAAACAAACAACAAATGAACAACAACAACAAAAAAAACCTTTGAGAAGGAGCTTTGCGTTTAGAAGCTTTAAAGGTTGCTTTTAAAAATAATATCTTTAATCAATTGAGGAAGCAGCATCAGGCAGAAGGTGAAGTTGGACTATGTGTCAGTGCAACGCAGGACTTAGTTGATCACAGAGGAGTCCTTGAGCTGGGATGGTCTCCAGAGCTTCCCAAATTGAGGCAAAAATCCAGTTCTTTGTATAGACCAGACATTAGATAAAGACTGTCCCAAATGACAGAGTTGAACTGGGAGAAGGCAGCTCCTTCCAATATGGTGGAAGTTAAGTGAGTGGGGGAATTCATTCACAGTGACTGATTGAAGGAATGTTTCAGTACTGAAGGTACCATTGTATCAATTACTGCCCATTCATTGTACCACGTGAATCTGCCTGTTTATAAATTTACCATACATAGAAACAACTTGTTCAGGATCGTGATTTGTCTTCTTCCCTAGAGAACCATATCAGAAGAAGGTTTAGTGGTACAAACTAGGACCTTTCACTGCTGCTGGTTTAAAGACAAAACTGGTATCTATCACCTACCTACCTCCTTTGTCATTCATGCTAGATTTTTCAGGTTCAACTAGCACCTCTGCTAGTCTATATGATTTACCTCTGGGAACCTCTGGAGGATCTAACCTCCTGGCTACCAAGACGTTTTCAGACTGCATGTGCTACATTTGACAATTTACCATCAAAATCAGGCAAGGGCATACCAAAGGATTCTCCAATAGATTGCCTCAGTTATAAATATAATCTCATTCTAACTGCAACTTTGCCTACTGCCAATGATCAGTCCTTGACTCACTCCAATATGCTGATCCTTTTTCTTTACTGCTTTTGTCATGGCATTAAGACCTGAAGTGACAAAGTGATGGCCACAGACTAAAGTTTAATAAAACTCTTACTGTGACCTTTTCTAGAAGTTTCTTCTGGAAACCAAATCTTTTACACTCACAGAGTCTAAAGTCATGGGGACTTAGAGGAATATAGTCCTCACATGGTTACAGAGAATAAAGCATGAGCTACTCCAGCTTTTATCCTTGGTTCAGCAATATATGCATCCTCTTTTCTGGAGGTGTGGCACCATATTATGCTCATTGAATTTGTGATATATATTGTGTCCTTGTGGTTTATATGCTACCCTCATAGAATGTTGTCTGAGTTGCTGTTACAGCTTCATCTTCAGGAAACTGCTCTACAACTCTATTATTCTAGTGGCTTCTGTGTTATGTTGATATATGATACTAACCGTACATTTTATGCTGAGGTAACTAGTGCCACATCTTTGCTATAAAGTGTGTCTCTTGGTAATATATATTATGAGGAATCACATTTTTACATGTCACATTCTCAGTATACCCCGAAGTGTTTTTCATAGAAATCCAGCTTCTCATTAAGTCAGTTGGTAACAGGTCTGAAATTGCTTCAAGCCTCAAAACTGAGCAAGTGCACTTTCTTGAAGAGTAAAATATCTTTAAGGGAGGAAGAACAATCCAATAAAAAGAAAAAGAGGATAATTTTAGCATACTCAGGGGTATATGGGTTCACAAACTTCTCAACTGTGTTGACTCACTTGTCTCTATTTAAAGTTTCAGGGTTCCCCACTTTTTCCAATGAGGGCCTTGTTCTCAGAGTTGGACGGTTTGCAAAGTTGAGAATTCAACTCTTCAGAGCTCTACTACCATTCTTATCCTCATTCCCCACCCCACCCCCCTCGCCATTCAGTTTTAGAAGGCAAGAGTTTATGTATGCTGTTAAAGAAGATGTCTGGCTTTCACACATTGCTCAAATAGATTGTTGATTATCCTCAGGCTTGCATTATTTTCCATCGTGTACCAACAGCACCCAACAACAGACATATAATTTTATACTCCTTAAAATTACTGTTTTCTCTGTACTTTTAAAATGCCTGAGATCATGGACCAGTCAAAGTATTCTCCTACAGCAGTATCCTTTTATAGTTTATGATCAGGGTATGTTTTAGCAATACCTCTATTATGCATACAACATAACATGGAGTTTACCTCACTGACTATCTACCATACTCAAATGACAAAGTCCTCACTGATGGCCAAGTAACCATTAGTCCAGCTTAAAAATTTCATTTTCAAGTTTGCTTCCTAGGATGATCCCTAACTTATAAAACACCAAAAGGGCAAACTCTAATACATAGCAGTTTACTAAGTTATCAGAAACTACTCTAGTGCTTAGGTGTTCCAAATGGGTAAAAACAACCTCTATCTTAATGTCACTTGTAAATCACATTGACTTATGGTCAAAAAGCAAGTGTAATTCAGTATGATAGCTAACATTTAAGCTGAAGAGAATACTAATATTATTATTAGAAATTATTAATTAAGAAAATGAGATTCAGAGATACTAAATTTCTGAAAAATTTGACTCAAAAGATAAGAGTAATTTTAAAGAATAATGTCAGTATCAACTGGAAGTGGAAATATACTCTATATCACTGCTGTTTTGTGCTTCCATATTTAAAGTAATATACATGGGAAAAAAATGGAAAACTAATCTCTACTTGGAAAACCCTCTGCTTCAGAATTATCTAGTGATAGCAAAAATGGTAT
>PVKE010053369.1:0-10064 GCA_004027555.1 Craseonycteris thonglongyai | reverse complement strand
AGCCTCTCCTGAAAGTTTACAACAAATATCCTTAGCAGAAGGCAGGATCAACTGTTCACTAATAGTAAAGGACTTCTTGGCTTTAGCAATGTGGTTAGCTACTAAGAATGATGCTCTCAGAGCAGGCACATTTGATGAGGTGGTGGCCTTTAATAATTGCTTCTGGGGGATGCTGGGATGGCTCAGCAGGTTGAGCACTTGCTTTGTAGCACCAGTGTCCAAAAATCAAGTCCTGGTCCTGACCTGTGCAAACCCATATGCCAAACTGGGTTGTACTTCCCATGTGGGAGGCCCCCAGTTTGATTTTCACCAGGGCAAGCTTCCCATATGGGAGGTCCCTGGTTCAGTTCCCACCTGGGGTGTGCTTCTCATGTGGGAGGCCCCTACCCAGTTTCCACCCTGCACTGCTCCCGCCCACTTGTGTGGAATAAAACTGTATTGAAAACTGATGATGTGCAACTATGGAGACTGCTCTGGGCCCTCCCCCTTTTCTCTGTCTCTCTATGTCTCTGTCTCTCCCTGTCTCTGTCAAAAACAATAAAATAAATCCTAAAAAATTATTTCTTTTAACTTCAGGTAAAGAAAAAAGTCATTGTAGGTAAGAACAGGTGAATAAGGAGGATGTTCCAATACAGTTATTTGTTTACTGGCTAAAAACTTACCCTCACAGACAGTGCCATGTGAACTGGTGCATTGTTTTGATGCAAGAGCCATGAGTTGTTGGCCAAAAGTTCAGGTCATTTTTGTAGAACTTTTTTACACCGCTTTTTCAGCACTTCCAAATAGTCAACGTGGTTGACTATTTTTCCATTTGGTACAAGTTTATAATGAATAATCCCTCTGATATCCAAAAAGTTTAGCAACATTGTTTTGACTCTTGATTTGAACTGATGGAACTTCTTTGATCATGGAGAATTGGCTGGCTTTCACTGTGCACTTTGATGATTTGTTTCAGGGCCATATTGGTGCACCCATGTTTCATCACCATTGATAACATGGCCCAAAACATTGTCTTGCCTCTCCAAAAGGTCTTGGCAAACTCAATCTCTGACACTCTCATGACAGCATACAAAAATATGCAACAATAATGAACACCACTCAGCAAGATACCACCATATGTCAACACAAACACAACTATTAAGACACTGATATATGAAGGTTATGAAACCTTACTGCATTGTTTGTACAGTGCTGCAAACATAAGTTCACAGGAGCAAGTTCACAAACTTTATTGTCAGACCTTGTATACTCATTGATGTCTTGCCCACAGAACATTCTGATGGGCATAATCAAGTTTAGAACCCACATTCAGAATTGATATTCCCTGTGAACAGAACGTTGTGCTATAAGCCAAGGAATGTGTAGTCTACAGGTATGCTGCCCTATTTTAATATGTAGGATATTTATAATTTCCTGACATCAATTTTTCTTATAAAAAAGATGATTCTTCATATATATTAAAAATTGTCTGCAAACTTATAGACTTTGGGTTCAGGGAGGACTTTATGAACCTGACCTCAAAGGCAAGGGAAATAAAAGCAAAATTAAATGCAGACTTTATCATACTAAAAAGCTTCTGCAAGCAAAAGAAACCATCAATAAAGCAAAGAAGCAACCAACCAATTGGGAAAAAATATTTGCCAACAATGCCTCTCATAAGGGGCTAATATCTAAAATATATGAAGACTTTGTACAACTCAACAACAACAATAAAAAAACAATCCAATTAAAAAACAGTCAGAAGACTGAAACAGACACCTCACCTATGAAGGCATGGAAATGGCCAACAGACATATAAGCTATTAGGGAAATGCAAAATAAAACCACAATGAGATACCATCTCACACCTGTTAGAATGGTTATAATCAACAGGGCAAAGAATAACTAGTGCTGGAGAGGCTGTGGAGGAAAAGGAACACTTACACATTGCTGTTGGGAATGCAAATTGGTACTACCATTATGGAAGAGAGTATGTAGAGTCCTGAAAAAAATGGGGAAAGGAGTTACTGTATGACCCAGCAATCCCCCTTCTGGGTATCTACTCAAAAAAAAACTTGAAAAACCTTAGTCTATAAAAACATATGTACCCCAATGTTAATTGTAGTGCTATTCATGGTGGTCAAGTCATGGAAACAATCAAAGTGCCCCTTGATAGATGACTGGATAAAGAAGTTGTGGTACATTTATACAATGGAATATTACTCAGCTATAAGAAAAGATGAAATACTGTCATTTGAAACACCATGGATAGAACTTAAGATCCTCATGCTAAGCAAAATAAGGCAGAGAGAAAAAAATATGAACCATAAGACTTCACTCATATGTTGAATGTAAAATTGAAAGCAACAAAGAAACAAAACCTCATGAACACAGTTAATAGTTTAGTGGTTACCTGAGGGTAAGCAAGAAGTGGTTGGGAGAAGAGGGAGGGAAAGATAAATATACGGGGATGGAAAGAATGCTGATTCTGGGCAGTGAACATATATTGTAACACATAGACAAAGTACTATAGAGTTGTACACCTGGAACCTATGTATTTACTAACCAATATAACCTAATAAATTTAACAATTAAAAAAATGGGGAAGAAAAGAACTTGAGGTAGTTAGCATACACACACACACACAAAGTTGTCTGTAAAAAACAAAACAACAACAACAAAAAACAGCCTTGTCTTAGCATTTGAGCTATTTGTCTAATGGTGCAATTTAGGAGGCAATGGAAGCAGGAATCGCTCCAAGGTGTTGTTGAGCTATGAGTATACAGTGAAGAGAAAGCTTTTGATGATAGATGCTTTGATAAATTAGACCAGACTTCTTACCAAAAAAAAAAAAAAAAAAAAAAAAAAAAAAAAAAAAAAAAAAAAAAAAAAAAAAAAAAAAAAAAAAAAAAAAAAAAAAAAAAAAAAAAAAAAAAAAAATGCTAAACACAAAGCACTGAACAAAATATAAGCAAACAAACAAGCTGACAACAAACATCATCTAAGAAGCATTAAATTACTGACAAGGTAGTAAGGAGTTACTGAGCCAAGATCAAGGATACTATGAAAGATCAGAGAAGTGAGCCTGACCTGTGACCCAACAATTTTACTTCTAGGAGTATACCCTACATACATGTGTGTTTATGTGCTCCCAGACACATGTAGAAGAGTGTTCATAGGTAAATTGCTTATGATTGCAGATAACTAGAAACTACTATCTATCAAGAAAGAATGGATAAAAAAGCTGTGGTACAGTTATATAATGAATGAAGGTACAGACATTGAAATGGTTTAACTATAGCTAAATGCACTGATGTGCTGGCTAAAATTTAACAATGGCTCTCTGAAGGAAAAAGCTCTGAATTTGTTGGTTTTGCTAATTGTCATGGTGTAAATGCTTTTACCTTGGCCAAATTCAAGTTACCAATGTAATGTCATTGAACCTGGGGCTGAAAAGAGATATGTGCAATCAGCTCTCAGGAGCTGATAAGCATGAGTTTCAATAAACATATAAATCAAGAAAGAAAATAAATACATATACCGGTAGTACAATTGTACTAATATAAAATTTAAAAACAGGCAAAACTAAAGAATAAATTTATTTTGTAAAGAAAACAATATATAGGTGATAAGACTATAAAGGAAACAAACACTAATAGTGACAGGACTAAGGTAGTCTGCTTGTGTGTGCTGGGTGGAGGAAGTGTGAAAGAGTGGATTACCATGTGGAAGCAGCACGCTGGAGGCTTCTGGCAAGCTTCTATTTCTTGGTCTGTGGGATGTTTACACCGTGTTCATTTTACAGCAAGCTGTACAGCCATATATTTAGGTTTATGCAATTCTCTCTCTGTTACATTATAAAATATTTTTAAATGATGAAAGGGATTCTTTTGTCAAGAGGGTGTTGTAAAAGTTCATGGAGCTATCTTAAATACAACCAGGAGAGCAAGGAACTGACTCTCATAATTTAAGTCACTTAGGGGATCCTTTCAACTAAATTTCCTCAGATTCCCACAAGGTACATGAAAACTGACAGAGTTAAAGGTAAATTTCTTATAAAACAAAGAGACTGAAAACAAAAGTAAAAACATATTTACTTCCAGAGCTAAGACATTTTTACCTAGATACTGCTTTACTTTATATTTTTGCTTCAACTATAGGGTAAAAACACCTATTATATCATCGTTCAAAACATATCTTTTTATTCCTTTTTTTTATTTAAATAAAAAAATTCTACAGGTAGCAAAAGCAACTCAAATAATTCAAAATATTACTAAATATTGAAATTTATTCCCTCATGCTGTACCTCATCACTGTCCACACTATTACTTTGTTTAGAGGAACATAATATTATGCTAAATGATCTTATTTGTTTCTGTTTAGTGTTTATCTAGCTCATTAGTATGTAAGTGCCCTGAGGGCTGGGGCTTGACCAGTTCATTCATCACTGTATCTTTAGTGCTTAGAATAGAATACTGGTAGCTCACAGTTGATCTTCAGTAATCAATCATGGAGAGAAGAAAGGAAAAAAATAGACAATTCATCAGAGGTCATTTCATATCAGCACACACATCTATTTCATTCTTCTTAATAGCTGACAAATATTCCAGCAGTTGTTGGCCTATCAGGTTATTTTCAGATTTTTCCTTTTAGAATTGATGCTGCAGTGGATATGTTCAGATTCAGTGAAAATTCTGAGATTTTCTGTAGGGTAAATCTGGTGCTGTAGTTGTTGAATCAAAGGATAAAATGTATTATTTATTTAGTTATTTATTTATGTATTTATTTATTTATGGATTTATTTTATCGTTTGAGAGAAGGTGTGTGTGTATGAGAGAGAGAAGGGAGGAGGACCCAGAGCAATCTCTATAGTTATACATTATTAGTTGTGGCATGGTTTCATTCCACACAGGTGGATGCAGGCTGTACAAGGTGGGAACTGAACTGGTTGTGTAGCACATGGGAGATGAGAACTTTCACCACCAACCCATCCTGGCAGTTACCAGTTGTCCCACATGCAGTTCAGCATATAGGTCTGCATCTTGGCATCCTCAATATTGCTTACTTTTTAATAGAATTATTTATATTTTTCTTCCTGTTAGAATTTATGTGTTAATAAAAATGTTTTTCTGTTATATATGTTATAACTCCTCCCCAGTTCTTATTTGCCTTTATTTTTTCACATATAAGAATTTATTGGGGAAGCCGGGATGGCTCAGTGGGTTAAGCACTCACTTTGCAGCGCCGGGGACCGGGGATCGAATCCCGGCCCCGGCCCGTGCAGAACCATATGCTGAACTGGGAGCTCCCCCCAGTTCAGTTCTCTCTCTGTCTCTGTCTCTGTCTCTGTATCTTTCTCTCTCTCTCTGTCAAAAATAAAAAACATATTTTAAAAAAATATAAGGAATTTATTGTGATAAAACAGTCAGAAGTGTTAGTAAAGATCCATGCAGAAAGATAGTAATCTTAAAATAATGTCAGATTAAAAATCTGCTAACAGTAAGTGGTGTGTTTACGGCACATGCACATAGATAATTCTATGAAACCATTAAAATTTTTACATGCTTGAAGATTCAATGATAGTTACTTGCCTTTATTTTTAATAGACTTTATTTTCCAAACCAAAATATTAATTTTTAAATGTAGTAAAATTTATCAGTCCTATAATTTGTCTTTTGTGTGTATGTTTTGTTTTGTTTTGGTCATGCCTACAAAAGACTTCCTCAGATCATTTATATTCTCTTCTAGTTCTCTAATTAAAAAAAAAAAAATTATACCCCCAAAAATGTGATAGATCAGATGTTAATGTTTTTCTAAGAAATTAGGTGGGAATTTAATTTTATGCTTTTTATAATGGAAAGCCAAATGGGTTAGCACCACAAATTATTTCATAATATTGTATTTCCCCACAGAGTTGAAATATCATCTTTATCAACTACCAATACTCATTTATTTAGGTTTATTTCTAGGTTTTTATTCCATTCTTTTGAGTTGTTGGTGTATTCCTTTTGAGAGTTTAATTATAGTGCCTTTATATTATGTTTTAATATTTTGTGTATTTTAACAACTCTTGCTATTCCTCTTCATCTCTTTTTTTCTTTTTTTTTTTTTTTTTGACTGGTGTCTTATGTTTTTATTTCCAAATTATTAAAAATTTCTTATCTCATTCTCCCAAAGATAACTTTGGAATTATAATTAAGATGATATTGAATTTAGAGAATAATTTTCTTTCCAGTCAAAAAATGATCTGTGTCTTTCCATTTGAATAAATATTTTTAAGTCCTCATGTAGAATTTCTACATTTTCTTTATATAGGTATTACACATATTTTTGATCTTGCTTATTCTTGGGTAATACAATTGTTGTTTTGTTGTATACATTAATAGAATCTCCCATTATATGTTTCACTTTCTGTGTGTAGACCATCGCTGCTTTAAAATATATATATATTTTATTGTTTGAGGGAAGTTGAGAGAGAGAGAGAGAGAGAGAGAGAGAGAGAGAGAGAGAGAAGAGCAGAAGGCTCAGAGCAGTCTCCATAGTTGTACATCATTAGCTGTGACAAGGTTTCATTCACACAGGTGGATATGGGGCCACTCAAGAAAAGAACCAAACTGCTGTGCCATCCCAGCAGTCACCAACTATGCCGAGTTTCAGCATATGGCGTTACACAGGCCAGAGCCAGGTATTGAACCCCCGACCTCATGATTGGGAGAAAAATGTTCAACCACTGAGCTATCCTGGCATTCTCATCATTACTTTTTATAATGAATTTTGTAGCTGTCTTTTGTTTTGCAGACATCTGAAGTACAAAAAGACGAATGACTCAATGTATTAAAATGGTTTGTAGAAATTACGTAGATCCTAAAGAGAATTACCAGATATTAAGAAGCCATTCTGTTTAAAACAGTGAAGGAACATTAGCACATTGGATCATAAACAGTATTTCAGTCAGCATTTGTAACCTTCAGTATGAGGATGATGATGATATAAGCACTAAAGAAACAAAAAAAAAGCTTTAAGTAGAAAAGAGACTAGAAATGATCTAACCCCTTCTCCCATCTACTGAAGTAATTCCATCAACTTCATTCCTAAAATAGAAATACCATCCCATTTCTACCTGAACACTTATTGACAGAGAATGCACTCCACCTTTTATTTATTTTTATTTTTTTATTGTTTTTGACAGAGAGAGAGAGAGAGAGAGAGAGAGAGAGAGAACTGAACTGGGGGAACTCCCCAGTTCAGCACATGGGTTCACATGGGCAGGGACCAGGATTCGATCCTTGGTCCTCAGCGCTGCAAAGTGAGCGCTCAACCCACTGAGCCATCCCGGCTTCCCCTACTCCACCTTTTGAAGAACTCCTTAGTGAACAGTTTCTGTTTAACGAAGTTATAAAAAAGCTGAAATATGTTATCTTTACCCCCTTAGTCCTAGTTCTGTTTTCTGAAGGTGCACAGAGAAAGCACATTCTCTTTTCAAAACTAGCCCTTCACACACTTGAAGAATAATATGTTTGACTTCAGGTCTCCCAGGTAAATCTCCTCAGTTCCTTTACCCAGGCCCCATATGACATTCTCAGACCTTTTGAATTTTTGCCCCTTCCATGGAATCCTGAATTTTCTCTAGCTTCTGGAGAGATTTTTTTTCCAACACTATCTCCATAGACACTAACACAGTAGCATTGTTAGTACCCAGGGACTACAGAAAACTGCATTTTCATACTAATTCAAATCTTAAGGCTCTAATAACCTCAAATTAGATAGTTAATATTCACAAACATTTGTCCTTTGTTCAGTGTAATGCAATGAGATTTTAAAATTCAGTTTTTATTCCCCAGTGGGAAGCAGCTCCAGAAATTTAGGAACTAGAGTGGACACAATTTATGAGTAACAGTCCTAAATTGCTTGGATGTTTGTCATATCTGAGTTGAAAAATGCAAATGAATGTAGTGCTAGTTCCATAAATCTTATCTTTGCATTGAGAAAACATCTTTTAATTTTAAAAACAAAGTCAGGGAAAGCCGGGATGGCTCAGCGGGTTACCTACTCACTTTGAAGCCCCAAGGACAGAGGATCGAAGCCCCAAGGACAGAGGATCGAATCCCGGCTCCAGCCCAGGCGGACCCACCTGCTGAACTGGGGTGTGCTTCCCGAATGCGGTGAGGCCCCCAGTTCAGTTTAAAAAGAAAAAGAAGAGCATTAAAAACAAAGTCAGCATAGAATTAGACTAGATATCTGCCTTGGGAGAAATCAAACAACAAAAAGTCCCTCAATTTATTAATTTTCTTATGTTCTTATTGGTAACTAAATATTAAAAGTGAACGGATATGACTACTAATCTTCAGAAAAATAAAAATTACTCTTCTGTGCAGATATGTATCTTTAGGTAAAATTTATGAAGTCACTAAAATATCATTTCCAGCCTTTCAATATTTACTGCATAGTTATTATGCAACAAACCCTAAGGTATGGCACATTTTATACACATTCCAAAAGAAATATGAAGTGATATTTTTGAATCATTTTCTCTAGATGTGTTAGTCAAGATATACAAATCAATGCACTGTCTTCCATACCAGGAGGAAAAACAAAATTTAAATTCAATATCGGTAAGGAATAATGTTCATACTTGCTTTCAGGTAATGAATACATGACAAAGAGGGGAAATGCCCAAGTAGTCATTTCTTTATACGTTCAAATAGTTTTAATCAGTAGTACAGCATGAACTGATCCAAATATAAAAATGACTCATTCTTTCTTGAATGGTAAACATAGGTCCAGTCTTTTCTGTCTCATTATTAAATTAATTTGCATATTCACCTTTCTTTAGGATGCTTCTGTATGTAACTATGAAACTGACAGGATCACTGATTAGACTCTGAGCATTTGTGCTGATACTCATATGTTTGACATTTTCACCTAAAACATGATGTTAGAGCACAATCTTTTAGATGCCATTATGTCTGCTAAGTATGGATAGCATTGTGAATTTTAATAGTTCTTTACAGTTTCCCAATTTTTTTCACTTGAAATGATGGAAGCATGGCAAGTAGAGTAAGTCTCCTATAAAGGATGAACACGACTAGTGTCAGTCACCTGAGAAAGAGGCAGGTCTTGATAGAAGGGGGATTTATAAAGAGAGAGTTCATCCTGTTGCTTTTCCAGACACCTGGGCCTTGGAGGACACTGAAAAGTAGAAGAAATATGACACCTGTCACGTGAAATAATTTGCCTAAGTAAGGGAAACAAAGATTAAGATAAACAAGGCTTACTGTATACTCATAAGCAAATTGTCCATCATATGTTTTTCTCAGAGATTACTTCCCTTTGCTCTCTCTGGATCTGGATAAATTCTTGGAGAAGTATAGAGTAGTACTTGCAAAGACAGACCCTGGAGTCACACCACCTGGACTAAAATCCTGGCTTGGCATTTCTTAACTGGGTAAACTTATGAAAGTTATTTCACCATTCTGTTTTTCAGGCTCTTGATAAGTATCATACCTACTCCACAGATATCTGTGAGAATTCAACAAGTTAATACGTATAAAATCCTTTTTTTAGATTTATTGTTTTATTGTTCAAGAGAAGGTAAGAGAGAAACAGGCAGGGCCCAGAGCAATATCCATAGTTGTATATCATTAGTTGTGACGTGGTTTCATTCTACATGGTGGACATAGGACCGTGTGGGGTGGAAACTGAACTGGAGCTTTCCACATGGGAAGAGAGAACCTTTGCTGCCAAGCCCTCCTGATGGTTATGAATAGTGTCACAGTTCAGCATATGGGGTTGCATGGGCTGGGGCCAGGAATCAAACCCCAAACCTCGTAATTGTGAGGCAAGCACTCAACCGGTGAGCTATTCCAGCACCCACAATGAAATTCTTATATAGTTTAGATTTCCCTTAGTATCGTTACATAATTGTTTTCAGGATAACCCTTCCACCCACCATAAATATCAAAATCTGCCGATTCCCAAGTCCTTTATATAAAATGCCATAGTATTTGCATATAACCTACACACATCCTTCCATATACTTTAAATCATCTCTAGATTACTTATAATACCTAATACAATGTAAATGC
>PVKE010053368.1:0-10065 GCA_004027555.1 Craseonycteris thonglongyai | reverse complement strand
GAATATTCCTCAAACAAACAATCAGCAGCAGTCAGAAATGCTTCTTTTAACAATTCACCATCCTGGAAAGGTTTTTTCTTCTTTGCGAGCATGTGAGAAATTTTGAAAGAAGCAATGGTTGCCTTTTTAGATTTTTCCACATGTCTAGTGAAAACAGTCTGTTGAGTAGTTAAACTTAATTTTAGTTGATTTATTTTTTCTTTCTTACTTCAGATTTAAGTGGGTAATTTGTATCAAAAGTGGTATGACTTGTCTGAAAGCGACGTTCAACATTATGTTTTTTCGGCACTGCAATACTACTGCCACACAACAGGCAAAAGCATTTACCTTTTAAATTAATGAAACAATATGATTCCTCCCAGTCTGTGTTAAAATTATAGGTGTGTTTCCTCTTTTTTGGTCCACTCATTTTAGGACTAAAAAAATAAAAATAAAAATAGTTATAGAACTACAATATTATATCAAATTGCCACCATAATAATAGATTATCTATCTCACTTTTAGTTCATTTAAAATCGAATATATCAAAACACTGTGATCCTAGCTAACCATCACGACCCGATCAGTCCAGCAACCACAATCCAAATGGCAACTTGGCGTCTCCCGGTTGGGTGGAGGAGAGTTTAAAGAGCGCAGCGGCTAAACAAGACGCGACATGTACAAAGGCGAAAGCTAGGGAAACACTTATACATACGATATCGCAAACATGCCAACGAATATAATAAACCTGTGTAGATACTCAAACAATATTTTAAAATTCTAACAAATGTATGAAAATAAATTATAGTTTTACTTAGTGTTTATGAAAAACTTCTGATGCAGTCAAATAATGGCGGGCGCACACAAATCGATCCGCGGGCGCCATGGCGTCCACGGTCATGGGGTTGGGAATCCCTGTTTTAAAACATATGTCTGTATTTAGCCTGTTTTATTATTTCTTTTGTTTGTTTTATATTATTATTTCTTTTGTTTATTATTATTTCTTTTGAATATTTGCTCATATCCTCTCAGGCGCACCATGTACCCCATATCTCCACGTGTTCACCGACTGAGAAACTTCTGGATTCCCTCTCTATGTATTTTTACTAAAATCTACTCAGACAGAAGCTCTCTGAAACCCATCCTTTTGGGTTTTTGTCGAGCCTTTGTTGTATAGTCAGAATGTATTACATCGTTGGCCATAGACAAGTGATTCAATCTCTAGCCACCCTACCCCCTCACGAGGTCGGGTGTGAAATTGAAAGTTCCAAACCCCTCTGAATCACCTGGTTGCATCTCCTGTCAACTAGTCCCCATCCTTAGGTGACCTGGGGGTCCTTCTAGAAGTCACCTGATTAACATAGCAAAAGATATCGCTATCAATTGCAATATTTAAGAGTTTCCAGGGTTCAAGGCACTGAGAGCAAATAGTTGTGAAGAAAGACTAAATATATATATAATATATTTTGGTTATTGAGATAACCAAAATATATTTCTTATAAAACACAATGCTGCAGCAGTTACATAAATATACGCAAGAAGTATTGTTTCTGATTATTTATGTTCTATCACTTATTCCCATGATTTTAGCATTCATTTCATAATTAAAAAAATAAATATAGTATAACCTGAAGATGAAGAGGATCAAAATTTTGCCACCCTGAAGCTGCCTTTTGGGCTATGGACTTCACGTTGTTTACTAAGCAATAAGCCTCAAAAAATCTTTGACCTTCCCCCTCTTTCCTGCCCAAGAGATTCAGACAGAAGCCTGCTTCAGGAAGAAAATCTTAGTCTAATTTGAATTAAGTATGGTAAATAAGAGGAAATCAGTTAGGGGGCTATCAGCTTAGATACCTGCTGTGTCCCATTGTTTCTGAGTTGCCCAGCAAGAATTTGCCTATTATATATATGTTCTGCTCTTTCTCAAGTAACTCATAAGTCTCCATTCTCACTTGGGAAATCGAATACCTCTTACCCTTCTTTCTCCTGTGTCCAATATTCCCAGTGTTACCTCAGTGTTTTTGGAATTTTTATGCCAATATAAATTTCCCATGCACATATATTAAAACTTTGATTTTCTCCTATTAATCTGTCTCTGTTAATTTGATTATTAGCCCAGCTAGAAGAACTTAAAAGATGGTACAAGAAGTGTTATTATTATTATTGTTATGGTTGTTGTCCCTACAAAGACAAATGAAATTGGTAAAAAAATAACAAAAAGTTTTGGAACCAGACTTATTTATCTTCTAATATGGTGACAATTCTTTGTGACTTTTCAAGATTCTGTCAAAAGATTACGAGGCCTGTCCAAAAAAGTATCCAGCCATATATTATAAAAAAGAGATGCATTTATGGTTGATTTTTTCCAGACAGCCCTTGTATTTTTAAAAACTAATTAAGAGTTTTTTTTATTATGTGGCTTTAAGATTATAATGTAAGGAATCAATTTAAGGAAATCGACTAGAGAGATTGAATGGCTAATCAAATGCGAGCCTTTATTGGGGGCGGGGAGCTCCCGGTCGACATTCTTTTGACATTCTTGGGTCCCCGGAAAGGAGATGGAAAGGAGATGGGGGCTGAAGAATGCACGCGCCGGGAGGGAGTGAGTGGGTTATATAGGGCTCTGGGGTGGGGGAGAAACAGGTAAGGCAGTAAAGGGCTGGTGTCCATATATGGTGTGGTTGGTTGAGCTTGAGCCCTCTGAGTGGTTGTACCTGGGCTAAGGCCAAGCATCAGCCATTTGGGGAGGTCCCTTTGCTCCATCCTGTTTGTCCAGGCCCCCCGAGACCCACCAACCTTACATAAAATATATGCTATTCTAATGACATTTACCTTTTTCAACTTAAAAAAAAGGAAGAATAAATAAAAGGTATAAATAATGAAAAATAATAGTTCTGCCTAATGCAAAAGCTGGAACCAGGCACGCCCTTTTACCTACACAGAAAGAAAAAGGTGACAGCGAGAGATAGGGAGGAAAGGAAGAAGGAAGTGTAGGAAAATGAGGGAGATGAGATCATTCTTAAGGTGCATCGTCCATACTGACCAGACCTAGTTTTGGTGGCCGAGAACAGATCCAAGATGCCATTTTGCCCCTCAAAGTAAACTTAAACTAATTATAGTGAATTCTATTATTAGCATTGTGGTTAGACAAAATCTCCATGTCCTGTGTCACCAGGACAGTTCTGACAAGCACCAAAGAGGGACCAAAAAATATCCCACCCCTGGAAGGAAAGGAGTGGTCAGTGAGGACCACCTAGAAACAAATGTAATGGCTACCCCAAAACTTGAATATTTTTTACCCTTATTTTAGAACTAATAAATTTTGAAGCCTCTTTGTTCTTTGGCACAGTTGCTCTTCTCCTGGCCTGACTCTTCCCACTATTTTGGGGGTGTGCTATCTTCTTTCTTTTAATGAATCCATTGCTAGCTTGGATTGGACTCAATGCCACAAGTCCAATCACCAGTGGTCAGGTGTGCCTTCACAGAAGAGTCCCAAGAGTCACAAGACCTTTCCTATTTTACCCCAACAAATGCCTATGACTTAACATTTTTTAAGCACCCACTCCATTCTCAGAACTTTGTCTCTATACCCAGTAATGCAAAGTGACAATGAAGAATCATTCTTTAGTTATTCTATATGTTAATTTCATAGACCCAATCAATGATAAATTCTTGTCAAATACATGCCATACACACTTTAAGGGCATTTTATCTTTAACCCATCATCATTGTCAGTGCTCTAATTTAGATCTTCTTCATCTCTAATCCAGCATGGACTAACAGCAACTGGTCTTAAGCCTCCTTGTCACCAGATCTACCGGTATGTCTTATTTTTTACCTTAGAGTTGAAAGGTTAACATGGACATATTCTAGATTCCCTCTGTATGTGTTACTAACATATATTTGATTCTACTCAATGAAGAGTACAACTCAAGATGATGAGTTATGTTCATTATTTATTTCAATATTAGTTAAAACTTGTGTTTAATGCAGTGTTTCTCAAACTTGAACATGTATCCAAATCCTCAAGAGGAGTGGATAAACCACAAATTGTTGGGCTCTACTGCCAGAGTGTCTGATTCAATAGGTCTGGACAAAGTGATACCTTCCTCTATATTTCTCAAATGCTACAAATCAAGTTATCCATTGTACTTCAAAACTTTTAACGTAAAAAATTTTTTGGCTAGGTTAGTGGAAATTTAGCTGTAGTCCTTCATTAAATGTCTGAGTTTTTCTTTTTAGTCCCAACTTTTAAGCATCTACAGAAACTATATTCTGGCTTTTGAAATCAGCCTTATTTGGTTTCTAATATTGATACATAATTTTCATTTTATAACTATTGGTTATTTTTAATTATATTGGTTGGTAAGGAGGAGAGTTTTTATGGTTAAATACTGATTTTTTTTTAACAAAGTGTTATTACATGTCCATCTTAGTACAGTCATCCACTTTACCTACTTTACTATATTAAGTAATTGTTTTCAGTTAAAAACAGTATTATTCAGGGAAGCCAGGAGTCTCAGCAGTTGAGCATTTGTTTTCCAATCGCGAGGTGTGAGGCTCAATTCTCCACCCCAGCCTGTGCAAACCCATATGCTGAACTGTGGCACAACTGGTAACCACAGCGATGGCTTGGATGCAAAGGTTCTTGCCTCCTATGCTGGAGGCCCCCTGTTCAGTTTCTGCCACATGTAACCCCACATCCACCTGTATGGAAAGAAACCATGTCACAACTAATGTACAACTTTGGAGATTGCTTTAGGCTTTCTCTCTCTCTCTCTCTCTCTCTCTTTGCCCCACCCCCACCCCCACCACAAACACACACATACACCTTCTGTCAAACAAAAAAATAAAATTTAAAAAATAGTATTCAAAAGTTAGATATAATAGTTTACAAATAAAGCAGTGTATTTAATGCTGACATCTTCAGTAATTACAACTAGTCTGAATCAAAATACAGTATGTACAGATTCCAAGATTAACTTTCTCCAGCTATTTAGGTTTACCTTTCAAAGAATTTTCTTTTACTGATGGTATTATAATATCTTTAAATATACTTTTTGTTAGAGAGTATGTTTGTTTTTATATTTAAAACACAAATATTATATTCTAAAAGTAATGTGGGAAAAAATGGGCACTGGATAGTGGTGCAAAGTTCAATTGTCAAATGTGTAAAAACACTGAAGTGAAATAACATCCGGTTATGTGACTCACAGTACTAAGTGCCCTGATATTTATCATCAGCTACTATTTTTCATTTGGCACCGGTGATATGCAATCCACTTTAAGAAGCTCTTAAAGCTTACTGTAAAGATGATTGTAAATAGCTATTGAATGTCATACTTTATTTACTGCAGTGACAGTATTTTTAGACAGAATTAATTTAGAAGGATATTGAACAAAATTGAATTTTGATGAATTACTTATAAAATAACTTGTGAAAATTTTGTAAGAGAAACGACTGACCTCTCTCAAGGTAGGAAATATTTCTCAATGTTCAGTTTATGAGGTTCATAAAGTTGATAATATAGTAAAGTTAGAACAACTGAGTGATAAGCCATTGCATAAAATACTGAATATTTGAAAAAAAAATCTAAAGCATAAAATGTTTTAAATAATTGAGCAAGTTATTCTTTGCTCCTTCCTTTTGTTAAGTAAATTATTGTTTTTACTTTTATATTAACTACAGTAGTTATTTTCCCCACCTGTGTTTTTGCTTGCTTCAGTATTAGTTACCATGGCCAACCATTGTCTAAAAATATTAAATAAAAATTTCAGAAATAAACAATTTATAAATTTTAAATTGTGCTCTATGCTGAGTAACATGATAAAATCTCAAATCATCCTGCTTCATTCCGAATAGGACATTAATCACCCCTTTCTCTAGCATAGCTCTGCTATATACACTATACACACTTAGCAGTTGTCTTGGTTATCAAATCAGCTGTCATCTTTTTACACCATATACAAGATTAAACTCAAAATGGGTTAAAGACTTAAGTGTAAGACCCAAAACCATAAAGCTTCTAGAAGAAAACATAGGCCGTAAACTCTCTGACGTTGCTCTTAGTAATATTTCCTCTGATTTCTCTCTTTGGGCAAGATAGAGAAAAGAAAAAATAAACAAATGGAACTACGTCAGATTAACAATGTACAATTCTATAGGAGAAGTGAATGGCTGTACAGGACTGTTACACCTAGCGTAAAAATGGAAACTGATTTTTAGAAGTTTTGAAGGAGTCATTTATTTCCTGAAATTATTGAAAAATATATTCATCAGCCCTGAACATGATTATAAGATTTGTAGAGTTTCAGTGTTAAGTGCTCAAATTTGCCAAGACTCTTCTTGTAAGATAAGAGAAGTAGTGGGGGAAAGAGGGGAACTCAGAAACAGGAGATGGAATGTTTGACTTGATGGATAAAGTTGAAGTTCCATTGCAAATAGAGTCAAGTGTAAGATTAGAACTTCAGTGATGCTGTTACCGGAAGTACCAGAGATTATCCCTTCATGGTTATCAAAACTGTTACCGTAGGGAAACCGAGTTTGGGCTCCTGCTGCCTGCGCAGTTCAGCCAATAGCTGGCCACAGGAATTGGGCCATAGAATAAGCGTTTATTGTCAGAGCACCAGTGATCTGAGAAGGCAGTGGGTTTCCACTCTCATAGACTGCCTGTCTCCTCCAGGCACGCCACCAGGGCGACACCAGAGCCACTGCAGTGCCAGAGGGCGGAGCTGGCTGCTCTCTGAAAACCAAACCTCTGCATCCCAAGCTCCACTCTTTGTTGCTGTGCCTTCCGTGTCAAGCCAGTTACCGTGACCCAAGCATTCATTTTTGTATCTGCGCCTTGCTGCTCAAGCCAGCTGCCATTACCCTGGCATCCATCTTTGCTTCCATGCCTTGAGGTTCAAGCCAGCTGCTGTGACCCAATTCCAATTGCCTGTCTGCAACTATCCTCTGCTATGCCTTGCTTCTGCCCTCCTTCTGTTTATATCCCTGCCTGGAAGGTAGGCAGAACCTTCTTCCCTTGTCAATTAAAGCCCATTACTAGCCATTACCTCCATCTACACTAGCTTTCAGCTCTGTGTCAATTGTGGTCAATTAACACCAATTAAGCCTATGCTTCTCAGGCCTTAGAACCTTCCTCCTGAGAAGAGGGAGGTTTATCAGGTGCCTTGATTTATGGCTGCCCTGGGCAGCCTCCTCCTACAGCCCCCTTCTTCTTCACCTTGTTACAATGCAAGTCAGAATCAATCCTAGGCTATAAAATTTAAGGAAGTACTTACTCTGAGGCACCAACCCTGCACTTGCATAATGCCAAGAGTGAGTGAATGCTCACTTAAATTTTAACATATTATAAGATTTGGAGAAAAATATTAGTCTTGGCCAAATTTATAAAGCTTAGCCAAATTTAACACAATCATAAACAATATAGATTTTTATGTTCAATAGACTAATTTGCCTTGTTGGGATAATGGCAACTCTATATTTCTTGTGAATAAGCCCAACCCTTGATCTCTACCACTTTAAGACCCTGCTACTGTCATCAATATCAGGGAAAGAGATTCTATGGTAACTTGCTTCATAGTTATCTTCAACTTAAAGGGAACAAATGGCATGGGCAGCATGAAAATATTGTTTTATAAAATCCCACCAAAAGGTAGCCCTGTGGATAAGACAGACAATAATCAGGTGGAAAAGGTCAATTGATCAAGCAGACCCAAGAAGATGCAATTCCTGAAGTTGCTAATTTGGTTGGCCACACATTTATAAGTCTGACCAGTCAGGAGACAATAAGCTCAAATGAAATTAGACAATTTGTTACTCATGTCACAAATCATAGCAAAAGCTTCATGTTTGCATTGGTTCTTCTTGATACCCCAGTTCTCACTGGGGTGATGTAGAACCAGACACAGATGCATACCATGCACATGGTGGGTCTACGTCACAACTGAAGTACAGTGAGCTCAGAGCATTTCTAATAAAGGGCCTGGCAGAAGTAACACCCTTTTTAAAGTAGTATAGTGTGCCTGAGTATGGTATTGTTATGTTATAGAATTACATGCTCATGATTTTGTATTAAAGACTTGGTATAGATTAACAGCTCATAAAAAATGTGTGTGTGTGTGGGGGGGGGATACTTCTGCTGGACGCTGCATTTTGAGGGAATTTGTAGCAAACTTGCCCAACCTTTGTCCCCAATGGAAGACATTACTTCCATTACCCTAACCAGAGAATAAATCTGCCCTCTAACCCAGAGGGCGACATTATCTCTAGCTTCAAAGTATGTTTGCATTCAAACATACTTGTAAAGACAACTGTAGATATGGAGAAAGATTATGGAAAATTGTCTCCCAACAGATAAGATAACATCACCTCTCCTATGGCTAGTAGTAGAATTTTCTTCCCTCCCTTGAAATTCCAGGAATCGTTTAATGGAAAAAAAAAAAATGTCCAAGTTGGCCGTGGAGGCAAGAGTGGTAGCTGTGTATGGGCTCTACAAGTTCAATGCCCCTTCATAAAGGCTGACCTAATTATGGAACCCATTCACTGCCCCATCTCTGGAAGCAAAGTGTAACACTGAATATCCCCTTATCAGCTCCTATATGAGAACATTTCCTGGGAAAGCAGCTGGTAAGTAATGACATTAAGCCCCTTTTATCATGAGGATAGTATTGATTTCACCTCACAGGGACAGATATATTCCAGGTACGAATGTCTTTCCCAACTAAAGTGCTTCTGCCAGAACTCCTTTTATGGATTTTTAGAATGCTTTACCCATGGCCATGGTATTCGATACAACATTGCTTCTGTGACATGCAAAGATGAGCTCACACACATGGAATTCACTAGAGTTACCACATACTCAATTAAAATAAAGCAGCTGGATTCATACAGCTATGTTATAGCTCTAATTGGGAAGTAAAACCCTGCAATGTTGGAATCTTTTCCAGATGAATGAATTAAATGCCTTATATCAGCATCTGATATTTGGAGTCAATTACCTTAAAGCCAAAATTAACAGGCCCACTAACCAAATGGAAGTGGTTATTATACTAAATAATCCACTGAAATAATTGTTAAGTCTTGTATAACCAACCTTGGGATAAGTGGACTTGGAGTCCTCAAGTGTTCAATAGAAGAATGCTTTCACTAGGAAACAGTTATTCTTATAATTGGAGGCTGAAAGTGCTTCTTGGGCATTGAGGTTTTTCATGCTGTTCATTCAACAAACAGGAAAGGGAGATTACTCTAGGGCAGGGGTGGCCAACTTTTCTGTATATAAGATCTACTTTTTATCTTAAAAGTGTGTCTCGATCGACTTGTTGTCATAGGCGTAGTCTAAGGGGGGAGAAGGGGTGTGAAATGCATACTATGTTTATACACTGTGTTTCAGTATAAGGTGCATTCCCGCGAGGTATGGGTAGATAAGTAAAATATATGTTCAAAACTATTTTTTAGTTTTTAAATCACTTATTGAGTTTTCGAGATATAGGCTCATGAAGAAAATAAATTTCCAGACCCAACTTTTGATAGCAGCATTCCGTACATGCGGTACCTAGAAAATTCGATTTTCCTACACTTTTTCAAGATAGATTTTTACTAACTTAAAATGCAATTTAATTTTTTTTATCAACTGCAATGTATAAGTTGTTGTACTACTTGTTCGTAAATATAAAAAAGTTGTTACAAAAATGCACAGTATGGCTGATAATTTGATTTCAATATTTCACTTTCGTGTTTTTTTTTTGGGCCAGGAAAATTTATCATGAAAGAATAATATGACTTACTTTTTGCTAATCTATCAATAGCTCGCTGAGTACACCTCGTACTGAAATATAGATATACGGCTTCTCTACCTACGTAAAAAACAACAACAATAATTATCTAAAGGGCCAAAAAACTCACGTCCAGGGGAATTAAAAGAACATGGATAATTATTAACAATATTTATTAATTCAAAGTAGCTACAGATAAAGACAGATTTAGAATTTACTTTGTTGCCTTAACATTAATGGGAAGACTGAGTTTGCATGTCTGTAACCAAGGAATCATAATTAGGTGTATATCCTGACAAAGATAATAAT
>PVKE010053367.1:0-10065 GCA_004027555.1 Craseonycteris thonglongyai | reverse complement strand
AAGTCAAAATGTATTGTCTGGGTGGGTGGAGATCACAGTGTCAGGCTGTCAGAATTCTAGGAATTTATGACCTTGGCAAATTCCCAGAATGCATTAAACTATTGCTAGAAAGTTTTGTCTTCTACAATCGCTTCAAAGTCCATGGTACATGGAATTCCACCCCAGACATTGCGAGCGATCGACGATCGACCAAAATTGGTCTTGCGATCCACCGGTCGACCGACTGAGATCGACTTGTTGGCCACCCCTGATATAGATCATCTTTCATGAAACCAAGCATTAGAACCAAGGACACAGCCAGGGAGAGCCTGAACTCTGAGAGGAGAACAGGCCCTAAAAGACTGACTGGGTAGAATTTACATTAATAGTCACAGAACTAGGAAACTAAACAGAAAGAAGAAACTGTCTTTAATATTAAATTTTGAGATTTTGCTTGTGGTAGTTTGGACCAGCTCATAGCAGGATGATGATAGAACTTATCAGAATTCGAAAAGCCAGGCAAAGCACAGAAGTCATCAAGCCCTGCAGAAGCAAAAGAAACTACAAATATCAGACATTTCAGAGTGAGAGTCTGCCAAGTCATATTTGTCCCTGGACAGAGGGCCACTGCAGGTGAATAGAGAATCCAGAAGATATTTTGTATGTTACTACAGCAACAAAATTGAAGGTGTGAGGGGTTTACACAAATACAATGCACACAGGTAAACTTAATTTTAATAATATACTTTCATTGACCAAATATATGTAAAATATTATCATTTCATCATGTAATCAATATTAAGTAAAATTATTAATGGGGGTTTAAAACATACAACTTGTCTCCCTTTTGAGATATTTGGGTGATTCTGAAGGGTAGATGACTAAATATTAGTAATTCAAACACCTCTTAAAACAGAGCATAAATTCCAGAGCAAAGACCTACAGATTCTTAATTGAGAGGACCAGAACCAATACAAAACATAGGTAAAATGAGTGATAGCAAAACTGAAATATGGCCTCACCTTAGCATAGTTTATGATTAAATTAAGTAATCAGTCCTTTACTGTCTTACAGGAAAAACAAAGTGAACCCTTCAAACAGTTAAATTTTTAAAAATGTTTTGGAGCCTCAAATTTCTTAAACATAAATGTCCATCATTCAGTGAAAATTACTAGGCACAGAAAGATAGAACTGATAACTAAAAAACAACATAGATATTGAAGTTATCAGTCAAAGACAATGATTAATATGTTTGCTAAAAAGAAAGGGAAACATTAACAAAAATAGATTTAAAGATAAATAATTTTAACAGAGAAATAGAATCCATGAAAAAAGCTACTTCATGAATTTTAACAGATAAGATCTTAACTTAAACATTCAATGGATGGTTTTAAGGGCACACTGTACCTAGTAGATGATACAAATAAGTTAATGAACTAGGAGATATGTCATCCAAACTAAAGCAGATAGAGAAAAAATATTAATGAAAACAAAACAAAACAAAATACAGAACATAGAATAATAGATATTTGAGACACAGTTAAGAAGTGTAAAAAAGAGGTGTCCAAGAAGTAAAAGAGGATGCGATATAGCCAACAATTAAAAAACAAAAGCAAAATATCAGATGGCATATTCAAGAAGCTTAACAAGGGATAGGGGGAAAAGGGGAGGTGAGGAAGAAGAAAAAAATAAAATTGCATATCATAGCAAAGCCTCTGAAGGCCTATGACAAAATAAGAAATCTTAAAAGCAGCCAATTAAAAAAGAAATGTCTTCAAAAAGCACTAAGATGCACAAACATAGTGGAATCCAGAAAACAATAAAATAGCCTTTAAAGTACTGGAAGAAAATATCTGTCAGCCCAAAATTCTACAAGCAATGAAATTATCCTTCCAAAATAAAGATGAAATATGAATCCTTGACTGCTTTAAGACACAGGTTTTTTAAGTATGTTTTTTAGTTTAGTCAAAACTGAAATAGTAAAGCTCTAATTTCTAAATTCATTTTTAACTCATGCCTCTTTTAAGATGTCTTCTTTACTATAATTCCTTCTTTGGGTCACAAGTAAATTTGCAAAACTCCTTGTCTACTTTCTGATTTAAAAATAGTGTTACTTGTTTTTTCTCTTCATCAACATATTTCTCTCTTGACCCACCTCCAAGGGCTGTATGTAATGACTAGACTGAAAACCGTTATGCTCTTTCTCAAGAACTGAGAGAAACTCTGTTACTACAGGGAGTAGATCAGAACAGAAAGACAGGTGGAAGCTACACTTGCATGGTATCTGAACCACAGAGCATTTCATAATCACCCTATAACTAATTTCCTTTTGATTGTGATTATGGCCAGATGGTTCCTGAAATGTTTCTTATAAGAAAATATTGTTTTAACTTTATTTCCATAATACCATTAAGGATGCTCAGCATAACTTTCACTCAATGCACTATACTTCTCCGTCTAATAAACAGGGTTATCTACCTTAACAGAAAAGTGAGATACTGTCTTAGCTCCCTGGTATATTTTCTTTTATTTATTTTTTTATTTCTTATGAACTCAAATTCATTACTTATTCGTTTTCCATTTTCTCTGCATGGGCTTCATCCTTTCCATTCTGGGTGTTTCCCTGATTTTAGAAGAGCTTCTTCCAAAGGTATCTGGTATATTTTCACTCAACTTTTCTTTTTAATCTTTCCTAGCAATACTTTGCAGGAAAACAAACAAACAAACAAACAAAACTTAATTCTATTCCCTACAAGAGTGACAACAGAGACAAGCAATGTATAGTTTTTTTTCAAGGTGCCCTAGAGATTTAAACACAAGAACGTTGACATCATCCACAACAGTCTCAGAAGGAACTAGCCATCAGATTTGTGAAAACAACACTTGATTTTTTGCAGTATTTTGCTTTTGTATCTAATATATTTGAAGGTTGGATATCTTTCTTTCCAGAAACTCCTGGATCACATCTACAGTAGTTAGGTTTACTAGTTCCAGAACAATCATTGATCCATAAGCTTTCAGAGCTGAATTAGAAGAAATCAAATACAAATGAAAGAAATTGCTCTGTACAACTCAGCTCTCCGTTTTGCATGTAAATTTGTTATTTCCTTGTGGTTATCAGCATGCCAGCATAGACTAGAATCAGTCCATTTCAAGTACCAGAGAAATCTTTCATGCTTTTCATACATATAGTAGGTGACTGAAACACTCAATGTTTCTTTTCAGTAGGTCCATGCAAAAATCTCCTAAGACAGGAGGTAAAGCCTCTCTTTCTGATTTATTATCAAACTCTCCACTTTTCCAGAATGAGCTCTAGTCATTAAAGCCTGCTTAAAGCCTGCTTGGCTTAAAGCCTGCTTGGCTCTGTAGGAGGCCTATCATTTAGGGCTGTGAGTTTAGCCACTAGGCAGTGGTTTCAGCTGTGTTTTCCTTTGAGCTCTTAGATTTAGTCAAAACTGGGACCTAAACTGAAACCACGAGAGCAAGGAATTTATGTGCTCTGGAAAGGGGACATCGGGGAAAGAAGCAAACAGTAGGAATAGTTTTACCCTGTTGTGCCAAGATTCACACAGCTGTGTTTTTCTTATGACATTATTTACTGCTTTCCACTTTTAATTGATGAAAGTAAGGACATAACCTATTACCATATAAATTTGTGCCTCTCAGAGTCCCCTATAAATGGTTTATTTTAGTGACAGTCAGCAAAAACCAGGTGCAAAGTATTCTATGTGGTGATAGTGAAGGAGATGACAAGGAATACATGAAATAGATCGTGTTGGTTTATTAAGAACTCTCAAGTTCTTAATAATTACTCTAGTAATTACTCTAGTAATTGTCTTGTGATAGAGATTAGATATCTTCCAAACTACCTTTATATGTATATTTCATAATTTCTTCTGCTGCTTTCAAGCACAGTAAAAGAAGAACAGAACAATCAGATCGTTTAAAACCTCAACAGTCTGCTATTCATTAGTACTCTTGATTTTTGTAAACTTTGTTTCTCTTGTAAAACATTTTATCCTACCACAGAACCAGTTTATATGAGGGCCAAAGACTGTTGCATCATATTATTAGTTATAATTTTTAATTATTGGTAAAGTTTTTATTGCCTATTTTGTGTTTGAAACTGCTACATTTCTTCCAAAAAAAATATTTGGAATAAGTAGCCTTTCTACTCCATAGAGTGTGTTCTCTTTTTTCACACTGGCTGCTAAACTTGACAGTGACTTATTAAATCTGCTTTGCATGTACATCAGTCAGTCAGAGAAAATGTAACAGTTTTCATTTCTAGGACGATAATGAAATACAAAGGGAAACTTCAAAAATGTTTCTTTATAGATCACAAATTTAATTATGAATGATTGTTCATCTTAAAATTATGATTAAAGTATTTCTAGTTTGAATTGTTAAGTCAATTTGGGAGGACTATAGTTTTCATAAAACTAGGAAGCAAAGATAAACTTAAGATTAGGTCTCACTGAAAGCAAAAAAAGAAACAAAACCTCATGGACATAGTCAATAGTTTAGTGGTTACCTGAGGGTAAAAGGGGAGGTGGGTGGAAGAAGAGAGAGTGGGAGCTAAATATATGGTGATGGAAAGAAAGCTGCCTGGATGGTGAACACATAATGTAACACAGAGACAAAGTACTATAGAATTGTACATCTGGAACCTATGTAATTTTTATTAACCAATGTCACCCCAATAAATTTAACAACAACAAAAAACTAACTAAAAAAAAAATTAGGTTTCAGTGTATTCTTATGAAGACAGTAAGACATTTGATCACTAGGTAGCTTCTCTAACTTGATCAAACAAGTCGTATTCTTATTCCTTAATTGTATTACTTGAAATCCTTCATTGAAAAGTATATTTTTCCAAACTATTTTGTATCTTGTACTGTGTAGGCATACCAATATGAATTTTTAAAATAATTTTATTTGAGTATCTCTATTCTGAGTAAACCATAGTAAAATGACATAAAATACAGATTTTCACTATAATCTACAGCAAGAGACAAACTTCCCCCTCTTAGCTATAGATGTAAGATATATTCCTAAAAGTCACAAGGTGTCACTGTACACATTAAACTCATACGGGAATCTATAATTCCATGGTAATATTTTCATGACTTAATCAACTGAACACATTTCATCATCAATGGTAAATATATTTATCTTCGTAAAGGAAAGAAAGGTCAATTGAACTGTATCTTTAAAATCCTACTCCACTTTACATAACGTTTTGTAGGCTTAAAAATATATACAAGTTAGTTTTCATCATTAGATGATCAATAAACATTTACTTCACATTCTAAGTAATATTTCTCCAAAAAATAATGCTTTATTTATTCAGTTTTCAAGACTAAAAAATTAAATATCTGTGTAATCAGTTTCTCTTTCCATCTCTTGATATTTTATCTGTCCTGGAAATCACTAACCTTCAGGCAATTTTTCTTCTCTCAAATGTAATTTGCTTAAAGATTGCACAGTATGTTCTAAAAAGCATTTATTATTTATAGTAGATTTATGGAAGAACTATTAAAGGACAAAGTACTGTAATCTGATACTGGTTAGATATATGTAAGATCAAATTCACATAGAAAAATAGAAATATATATATATACATACTATATATATATATGTGTGTGTGTGTGAGTGTGTGTGTATGTGTGTGTGTGTATATATACATGCACATACGGTACTGTGTATATATTGTATATATATATAATATATATCAGGAAGAAAAGTAGCTCTATATGTGCATAAGCCTTAAAATTAAAAGTTGTTTTCTTATGAATGATGATATGGGAAGAAAGTTGAATAAAAATATATTTGAATACAGTTAATAACTAAGCACCAATGATTGTCTGTGTTGTGTATGTAAGGCTATCACCATGTATCTAAGATGCATCTAATATTATAGTATATTGATTGTATAATACAGGGTTCAGTAGAAGTAACACCATGGTGTTTGTAAGGCTTGCTTCGTCTTGCATGAGATTTGAGCAATAATTTGAACATTTCACCTAAAATGTTATATAATGTGCTTGAGTGTGATATTGTTATGGCACAGAACTACATGCTTATGATTTTGCAATGAAAGATTTGGTATAGATTACCAGCTCATAAAAAGGGGTCATTACTACTGTCAGACCCTGTGTATGTTGGACATGCTGCTAGGAATTTGGATCCAAACTTCCTGGGGAGTTTAAACTCTGTTGAATGAAGACAGACAATTAAAAAACAACCACAGAGCCATGTGATAAGTCAGGGCTCTAACGGAAGAAACACAAAGTATGGTATAAGCACATATAAAGGGCATCTAATTTAGCCTTGTCAGAGTCAGAAAGGCTATTTGGGCAAGAGGACATCTAAGTGAGGTGGTCAGCAAAGGCAGGTGGGCAGAGGAAAGTTGATGGGATAGGATACCCAAAAAAATTATCAGAAGAAACAGATGGTGGGAACGTTCCTGAAGTGTGAGAGAACATGGCAATTTTTTAAAAATTGAACAAAATGTAAGTATTTGGACCATGGAATGCCAGGCAGGAGTTCAGAGAGAAGAGGTTAAAGACTTAAGAAGAAGCTGGATACATTGAGTGCTTTGTGACTGTATTAAGAAGTTTAGGCTTTCTTCTTAAAAGTGATGGGAAGCCATTGACAGGTTTTAAGCAGGAAGAGACATGATAAGATTCTTTTGTATAAAAATTGTTTGGCAGTTGTGTGGAGAATGGATTGGAGGAGATTATCCTGGAACTAGCTATTTCAGTTAGGAAGGTGTTGAAGTAATTCATGTGATGGAAAATGATGACTTGAAACAGGTTAGAGAGATGTTTGAGAGAAAGAATGGACAGGACTTGGAGGGTGATTGGCTATGGGAAGGGAGTTACAAAGGAGAAGGGAGTCAAAGATTATATCAGTTTCTGGCTCATAAGATGATTGCATATGGAATAATTGATCTTTGAGGTGCTAATTGACAATTCCAGTGGGAAAAGTTCAGCAATGGCCACTTTCAGAAGTGGAAGTAGAATTGAAGATACAGGTCTAGGATTTGTTAGCATCCAGATGGTCAATAATGTCAGGGAACGGGTGAGAATGCTCAGGAGGACAGTGGTGAACTAGAGAAGCACAGGGCCTAGGTGGCAACTCTAGGTGACAGCAGCAGTTAAGGGATAGTCTGAGGAAAGGAGGCCTGTAAGTAGACAAACGAATAGCTAAGCGGTAGGAGGGGAAACTTCATTGTTAACGTATATGACTTAAGTCATTCTTCAGATTCGGCATGGATTTGTCCTGGGTTATCCACTCCATGTTTCAATGAGTGGCACGTGTGTCAATTACTTACATATGGCTTACTAGCTAAATAGATGATTTGTATTATACCTGGGCATACTTATAGCAAAAAATAGGTACTGTGTAGAACTTTCTCCTTTTTTTAAAATATATTTTATGGATGCCTCTGTAGCAGATAAATCAGATATTCTTTTGTTGTTTTCTTCCTTATTTTAATTTTTAAAACAATGATATATTTGAGAAGCTCAGTACAGTAACCATATTTCAGAGTTTTTGAGCAGATTTGGCAGGAGGTTGGGGAATCATAAGACTCCTTGGAAATCAGTTCTTATAAACTAAAGTGTTGGTGGTTTAAGAAAATAATTCAAGAACAGATGGATCAAATTTACCTCCACACACAGGAATTTGAATATGCAGTGGTTGACCAAATGTATTTTGCCCTCATCTAAATATAATACTATGAATACTGAATTGATTAAATGCTATTTGTGTGTTCTTTTGCTTTTCTATTATTTGGCCATCATCCTTTACTAGTCCATTTTGTCTTTGATTTCTCTGATGGCTCATTATTTGGAATTGCATCCATAATTATAAGGTTAAAGAGAAAGTTTTAAAATACATATTCTTGTTAAGGTTTTCTTAAAGATCGCTGACTGTGGCAGATGCTTCAGATGCACTGCATTTCATCACATCAGCCCGTCCCTGGTTTCCACTGTGGCTGCAGTCAAGTTCCAGAGAAGCTCAGTCAGTTTCACATCCAGCTGCCTGGATCTAGTTCTCCTCCTTTCTCTTAAAGCCAAGTCCTTCAGTTTCCTTAATGCTTTTCCATGTGACTTGGTTTCCATAACTTATGTTATTCTTTTTGCTTTCATCACGTGATGCCCCACTTCAAAGCTGGTGTGCAGAACTGAGCACAACATTCCTGATCAAGGCCCAAGACATTATAATTCTGTTATTGTAGCAAAGGACTATAAAGTTCGAGTTCTCTGCATCCCACCTCAAAGAGGAATCCACAATCATTTTCCATTTTTCTTCCTAGCATTCTCGTGCTTTAGGAGAGCCAACTGCTGGTGGAGTTAATGACTCTAGGAGACAATTTACAATTAGATGGGGACTAAAGAGAGTGAATAAAATCTCCAGTTTCTTGTTCTTTGTGTGGGCAGCTCTAGAAAGTCATATTGTGTGCTTCTCATGGGATTTCAACACAAATAAGCATCTGTTCCACAGCAATGACCTTGATAATAGCCTTTTCTTTATTTCTTTTCTCCTGTCTCATTCATTCTTATTTTCTAGGATTATGTTTCAGTTAAAGTACTTTCATTCAAAAAATTTTTCAAGGCTATGCATTCTACAGAATCCAAACTAAGTTATTTATAATTTAGCATTTTATTGGTGGCATGGAATAGTGCATACTTGGACTTAATTAAACAAAGATCAAGAAGTATTCATTCCTATTTTTCACTGAAATTTTACCAAATTTGTAGGGAAAAAATGAATATAATATTTTATTCTAGTCTAGCAATTCCTTTTCAATAAATGTGACTACATAGCTCAATTGAAAATAGGTAAAAGGGAAAGCCGGGATGGCTCAGCGGGTTGAGTGATCATCTTGCAGCCCCTGGTTCTAAGGATCGTATGCTGGCCATGCCTGAGCAGACCCATATGCTGGATTGGGGTGTGCCCCCAGTTTGGGTCTCGCCTGGTGAGCTTTCCACATAGGAGGCCCCTGGTTCAGCTTCTGACTTGGGCGTGATTCTTATGTAGGAGGCCCCCAGTGGGGTATGTCTCCCATGCAGGAGCCCCCAGCCCAGTTTCCACCCTGCACAGCCCCATGCCCACCTGTGTGGAACAAAACTATGTCAAAAATTGATGACACACAACTATGGAGACTGCTCAGGGCCCTCCCCCTTCTCTCTGTCTCTGTCTCTGTTACCCATTCTCCACACAGCTGTCAGAGTAATCTTTCTACAAAAGAAATCTGATCATGTCCCTTCCTGCCTAAAGCCTGTCAATAACTTCTGTCACTTTTAGAAGAAAGCCTAAACATCTTAATATAGTCACTAAGCACTCAATGTATCCAGCTTCTTCTTAAGTCTTTAACCTCTTCTCTCTGAACTCCCGCCTGGCTTTCCATGGTCCAAATACTTATGTTTTGTTCAATTTCTAAAAAGTTACCATGTTCTCTCATACTTTAGGAGCATTCCCACCATCTGTTTCTTCTGCTAACAATTGTTTGTGGTACCCTGTCCCATCAACTTTCCTCTGCCCACCTGCCTTTGCTGACTACCTCACTTAGATGTCCTCTTGCCCAAGTAGCCTTTCTGACTCTGCCAAGGCTAAATTAGATGCCCTTGACATGTGCTTCTACCACACTTCATGTTTCTTCCGTTAGAGCCCTACTTATCACACTGCACTGAGGCTGTTTCTTTAAATGTCTGTTTCTTTCCGTTTAAGCTTCATAGAAACTATATTTAGATTTACATGTATCAATATATCTCTTATAAGTAATAATTGCTTTTTAGAACACACTGTGCAATCCTCAAGTTAAATTACATTTGTGGCAAGAAAACTGAGAAATTGCAAAAGTTAAACTATAAAAAGAAAGGTAGGGGGGAAGCCAGGATGGCTCAGTGGATTAAGTGCTCACTTTGCAGCGTCAGAGACTGAGGATCGAATCCCGGCCCCGGCCCGTGCGGACCCATATGCTGAACTGGGGAGTGCCCCCAGTTCAGTATTCTCTCTATCTCTGTATCTCTCTCTCTTTCTTTTTTTTTTTATTGTTTTTGACAGAGAGAGAGA
>PVKE010053366.1:0-10105 GCA_004027555.1 Craseonycteris thonglongyai | reverse complement strand
CTGTCCTTCATGCACATTGCCCTTCATGCACACACTGTCCTTCATGCACACACTGTATTCTTCATGCACACACTGTCCTTCATGCCCACAGTGTATCCTTCATGCACACACTGTCCTTCATGCACACACTGTATCCTTCATGCATACATTATATTCTTCATGCACACACTGTCCTTCATGCACACACTGTGTCCTTCATGCACACACTGTCCTACATGCACACACTGTGTCCTTCCATCACACAGGCTTCGCTGGCCGCCCAGTGTCCCCATGCACCTCCAGCCTATCTCAAGGAGACAGGAGGCCCGGCAGGCGGGCGGGTGGCTCACACTCTGCGCCCAGTGCTGCCTGGGCCGGCAGAGGAGTCGTGCCAGCGGGCCCGTGGTGTTGCGCTCGGCATTGGCAGGTCTGGCCGCTGCGGGACGGCTGTTGGGAGCTTGAATCATGGATGCGCTGAGTCAGATGCAGCTTGGAGGCTGCGGGCAGTGTCTGCTCCACCCGCCACGCCTGCAGGAGTGCGCCCGGCCCGCCCCACCCCTCCGCACAGGCAGGCTCCGGCACGGCCGCTCTGGCTGCCGGCAAGAGCCCGGGAAGGGGGCACGTGTGCCGGCCTGTGCGTCATCCAGGGGCCCTGCGTGCCTGCCCTCCCTGCGGCGTCCTGGGAACCCCACACCCGGTCCGCGTGCCGTCCTGGGGCCCATGCCCGCTGGTACGTGATGAGGCAGGACAGGGGCGCCCCACACGGGGCTGGGGGGACGGCTGGGCCCAGGCCTGGCTTCGGAGCGGGGTCCGCAGCCGTGGGGCAGGGTGGACCCCGCACAGGTGTGTCCTGGGGAAGGACGATGGGGCGCTCACTGCGGCCAGCGAACCCCCGATCTAAACCTGGGACCCCTCGTGCTGCTGCCGCTGGGGCGGGTTCTGGACTGAAAGCCGCGCTGTCACGGCTCCTGACTGGCGTCTGTTCATTCCGTCTTTCACTGAATTTGGTCTGAAATGCGGGTTGACATTCTGCACTGTTCTCCGAGCAGGTGCAGCGTTGGCCACGGTCGGTTAGGATCCTGTGGGCCGGGCTGGGCGGCTCAGTCTCCTCTGTGGGCTCGGCTGCTCCCCGGGAACGTGAGACGCACCTTCGGTTTGGGGGTGACTTGAGCGGGTGCATCTCAGCAGCACTAACTGCATCCCACACACACCCCTGGCCTCCGGGGTGAGGGGGGGCCCTTCTCCATGAACATTTAGATACTCGGGGCTGCACGGTGGGAGAAGCCACACGATTCACGTGGCGGCCACTGCTTGGACAGTGTGAGGGGCAGGGTGGTCTCGCCCTGGGCTGCCCGGGATGTGGGGGGCATGGAAGGAATTGGGGTGACAGCCCAGCAGAGCCCCAGCTCCTCGGGGGTGGGAGGAGAGCATCTGAGGGGGCCCCCACCTTCCTCTGAGGTCCCTTTGTCCTGTTGACCCTGAGGGTCCCGTGAGCAGGACCCCAGAGGGCTCGGGCTGCAGGGGCCGGCGTTGTGGGGGACACGGGAAGGCTCTGCTCCCCCCAGCTGGTCTCCATGCTGGGCCCCTTGGGGTGAGTCCAGCGGCCCCTGTGCATTCGGCCACTGAAGTCCTGTCTCCTGTGTGTGTGAGTGAGCGGCCTCTGTGTGGGGGGGGCCCTGCCGGACCACCGGGTGCTTCCCGTGGGCGGGGTCCTGAATGAAGGATGGTGAAGCCAGAGCGCACCCACCGTGGGGTCTGGGTTCCACGGAACAGTCCACATTCTCACACCCCTAACCCAGGCACCCCCTCGGCCCATGTCAGGGCTGCCTGTGGGGGCCTGCGGCTGGGGGCCCGGGGGCACCCCTCCATCCAATTTACACGCGGCTTTCTGGCACAGATCCCTAGGGCTGGGCTTTTATTTATTTATTTATTTATTTTAAGATTTATTTTTATTGTTTTTGACAGAGAGAGAGAGATGCAGAGACAGAGAGAAGGGGGAGGGCCCAGAACAGTCTCCATAGTTGCACATCATTGGTTTTTCCACATAGTTTCATTCCACAGGTGGGCGGGGCTGCACAGGGCAGGGACTGGGCCGGGGTCTCACCCCGGTGAGAACTGACCTGGGGGCACTCCCCATTCAGCATGTGGGTCCACACAGGCCGGGGCCAGGATTCGATCCTCGGTCCCCGGGGCTGCAAAGTGAGCGCTTAACCCGCTGAGCCGTCCGGTTACCCCAGGGCTGGTCAGCCTTTCACTGGGGCTGTGGGGTTTCTTAAAGCACCGAGTAGTTTGTTCTCCTGTTTGCCTGTTGCCTTCGACGTGGGACGCAGGTGACGATGCGGCAGGAGGGGAGGGCGGGTCCTGTGAGGAGGGTGCTGGGGGCCCGGCGTGCGCTGCCGGGGGGTGTGCGGCACGAGGGGGTCGCTGAGTCCTGGGCCATCGGCCCAGAGGTGCCCTGACGCTCACTTCATGCACGTGGGGGGCACGTCCGGGCTCCAGCCCTGCCGCTGAGCTTGACAGGGTCCTCGTGGGCACAACCACAGTGAGCCCCATGGGAGCCACGTCCTGACCACCCCTTGTTCGGCTCTGGAGACCCCGCGGCGGGCGGCTCGGCCCCAGCTGTGTGCGGGGGGAGGGATGCGTCCCTGTGACCGGCTGGTGGCCATGGGCCGAGCCCCCCAGGAGACGCCCCAGGCCCCCCCACCGCCGTCCTGAGCTCTGGCCCCGCCCACAGCGCACTGCGGGGTACGGATTCCCTGCCCCTGCGGCTGTCGGGGCTGCTACGTCCTCAGAAAACCTCCCGCGGAGACGCCCCGGAATCGGGAGGCACCCGCCTCTGGTTCTCTGCGTGGAGGAGCCGCCTGCAGCTCCTCAACCTGGACGTAGCCGGACCTGGTGCCACCAGGGACAGCGCAGGGTACAGCCCTCGGCTCCTTCTGTCCCATCAGCCTCTGCCAGGAAGACACCCCCTGGGGGGCCCCCCATCCGGGGTCCTGAGCACGAGGACGCCCCTCCAGCTGCCTGCACCCCAGGGCCCTGCCCCTCGGGCAGCCTGAGGGCTTTAAAGAGGCCGGTCCCCTAGGATGTCCCCGGGGGCTGAAGAGGCCCCTGTTCCAGGGGCGCAGGTATTGGGGGGCTGGGAGGCCTTTTCGGAAGGAAATCAGGACTTAAGCTGAACCCCGCTTCCCATCCCCCAAGCACCTGGCAGCTGAGCAGCCCCGGCCCCCCGGCTCCCAGCCCCCCAGCTCCCAACCCCCCAGCCCCCCGGTGCCCCAACCTCCCAGCCCCCCGGCCCCCTGTCTGGCTGTCACTCTGCTCACATGTCCGGGTCGCCAGGCTGACCCTCATGTCCACGCTGGGCCCCTCGGGCAGCCGGAACCTTCCTGTCCTCTGGCTCTGAGGAGCCTTCGGGGCCAGCGCTGTGTCATGACGAGTGACCACGTGTAACTTCACGTGAAAACTGCCGATCGCCCGGGAGGTGTGGGCGCCCGTCCTCACAGCCTGTCCCGTCGTGAGCAGACCTGACGCCTCAGACACGCCTGGGCCCCCCGTGACCCCTGGGCCCCGGCCCGGCCCCTGGACGCCCCCTCGGGGTGCAGACGCCTGAGGGCCACGGGGAGCCGGCCGTCCCCACTCCTAAGGGTGAGCCTCCGCCCCCCGGCCTTGAAGGCAGGAAGGGGCCATGAGCAAGGACGCGGAGGCTTCCAGAAGCGCAGCCTCCGGCAGGAGTGGACTTCAGACTCCAGGCTGCAGAGCTGGCGCGGTTTCCTGCTCCGCCCGCGAACGGCATGTCCCTAGGTCCCTGGAAGCGGCGAGGGACGCGGCTGCAGAGCCTGCCGGTCAAGCCCAGGCCGCTGGGAACCCCTGACGTGTCCGAAGGCCCCGGGACCCCCACCCCTCCCTGCCGGCCCTGCTCACAGCTCAGATTCGGATCTTTTCATCCCTTAAACACCATGGGCGGGGGGCTGGGCCCGCGGTTCCGCGTCTCCCCGGGAAGTTGTTCAGACACTTCTATGGGCAGAAAGAAGCAGAAAGGATCTTCGTCGGCAGAGAAGTGCAGTCGTGTGGAAGCCGCTCAATCTCGTGACGGGCACAGGGCTCCCCGCGGACCCCCGGGGTCCACGCGGGCCACACTCCAGCCCCTGGGGGGCGGGGGCCGTGGAGGCAGCCGCTGGGGGCTCCAGGCAGGGCCCGTGGGCACCGAGTCCCGGGGGCGTCTCCCCGCCCGGCTCTGGAAGCTCTTCCATCGCTAATTGGAGCCATGAGGTCCCCTGGGGTGTCCCCTTTGTGCACAGCCGGCTCGGCTCACAGGCACCCCCGCCGGCAGGTAATGACGCCCCCCGGCTGCAGGAATGTGCCCACGAGGCCCCGGCTTCCTCCTGTGTTTGCGCCATCAGCTCACGGTGCCGACGATTTGGGTCCCAATTATATCTGGAGAAGGTGGGGGAGGTCGCCCTGTCTAGACACGGACCCAGCACGACGGCGTTTGTTCCTCGGCCTGTCGCCTGGCAACAGCACGGCGGCGCTTGGGGGGCGTGAGAGTCGGGGGGCCATCCTCACGCTCAGGAACCTCCAGGGCCAGCGGGGGGTGTGGGGGCGGGAAGGCCGGCTGCCCCCCAGGCTGCCCACCCGGAGAGAGGGACCCCGGGGCCGGGAGGGGGCCGTGTGATCCTGGGGGGGTCCACGCAGTCCTGGGGGGCTGGGAGCCAGAAGGGCCCCCCTCCCGGCCGTCCCAGCCCCGTGAGCTCACGGGTTCGCCCACCCGGCCGGCGGGAACCAGCCCGGCCTCCCCAGGAGACGCTGTTCTGGGGGGGCTTCCTCGAGTCGGGCGGGTGGTTTCTAGAAGGTCCCAGCAGCTCGGGTGTCCACGCGCGCCCAGCCTTCCTCCTGACGGTGGGGACCGAGAGTTCGGGCCTCACGGCTCTGAGCTCAGCGCACGGGGCGCGATGCTCGCCTTGGGGGCCCCTTCGAGCGCCCCTGTCCTTGTAGAACGTGGTCCGGTGACTTGGAGAGAGAGAAGGTCGTGGGAGCGGCGCCCGGTGCTTTCCGGGGGCCGAGGACCGAAGGTCAAGTCCAAGCCCGGCTTTGGGGTGGCCCCTGACTGCTCAGGACCGGGGTCACCGCCCCGCCCCCCGCGGGGCCCTGGCCGGGACTCAGGTCGGGCGTGAACGCATCAGCCGCCCCCGTTTTTGGAAGGAGGACTTCGATTTCACCCCCGGAGCTGTCGGGCTTGACAGCTCCAGGGCCCGGGGTGGAGCTGTCGCCGTGAGCTTGGGGCGCCATGAGCTTGGGGTGCTGACAGGACAGGGAGGGGCTGCTCCCAGACCACCCCTCGGGCTGGCTGAGGAGTGAGCGGCCGTGACTCAGGGCCTCGGTGCACGGTGAGCGCCCGGCATGTCCCCCATCAGCCCCGACTGCCCCCCATCCATCCGGAGCCGGCCTGTCGGGCTCGGGGGTGACTGAGACCCACCACCTCGACGCCCCCCGCCCGCCGGGGGCAGGGGGTGACGGGCCAGGCCGGGGCTGGTCAGTTCTCCGGGACACGGGGGGCCACGTCCTCTGCTCCCCCTTCTGTGAGCTGGGGAGTCATCGTCTCCCTAACTTCCTATTGAGGTGAACTTCACTCAGAAAAAGAACTGTCTTTTTCTTTAAAGATTTATTTCATTGTTTTGACAGAGACAGAGCAGGGGGAGGCCCAGCGCCGTCTCCACAGCTGTGCGTCATCCGTTCTCAGCACGGTTTCCTTCCACACAGGGGGGCGGGGGCCGTGCAGGGCGGGAACCGGGCGGGGGTCCCGCATGGGACGCTCACCCCAGTTCAGCACGTGGGTCCCCACGGGCCGGGGCCGGGACTCGATCCTGGGCCTCGCGGTTGCAGGACAAGCGCTCAGCCCGCTGAGCCCGCCCGGCTCCCCGGAATGAAACGTTTTGGAGTGAACCACGCAGTGACCTTCAGTGCACTCAGCACCCAGGCCGCCTCTGTCCCCTCTGGTTCCAGAACGTTCTCACCTCCATTACCCGTCGGCCGCAGCCGCCGACCGGCCTCCGTCTCAGGATTTGCCATTTCTGGACGTGGCCCGTCCCCGGGGCTGGCCTCGCGGGTGCGTCCCCGGAACCTCAGTCTCTGCTTCGTTCCTTTCACGCCGAGTGACCCCCGCTGGGCGCGGGGCGGGGGCGTTTGAGCCGTGACGCTGGGCACCAGGCGGGGGGCGGGGGGCTGCAGGGACCTGAGATCTGTCCCAGCCGTCGGCGCCGGGGTGTTTGTCTTGCAGGTGATTTATTTGCCGGCCTGGGGCTGACATCCAGAGGTCACATTCCACGCATAGCAGCTCCTGGGGGGCTGAGGCTTAGCAGAGCCCCCCGCTGGCCTCTCTCAGGGCCCAAGGGCAGCAGGAAGTGTCTGCACAGACCCCCCAGACCCTGGTGGGCCCACCTCCCGTCTCTGACGGCCGGGCGGGGGTCTGGGGGGGCCCTGGTAGCACAGGAGGGGCTCATTCTGAGGGGGGTCCTGAGACCCCCCAGGAGGTGGGGAGCGTCTCCAGGCCCCCGGGGGCCCAGCCGCGCTCTGTCCCTTGAGGCTGCAGGTTCCTGGGGCTCCGGGTGTGGGGGTGACCTGCCCCTGGTGGGAAGCGTTTGCGGGTGGTCTCGGGGTCCCACCCTCACGTCTTGGGGGCCCTTGGGTACAAGTGGAGCAAAGACTCACAGCCAGGGACCCCGAGGAGGGGCACCCCCACGGGCCTCCCCTGAGCTGGGCCAGGACCCGCCAGCGGGTGGGCTCTGAGGCTCCCCGGGAGCAGGCCGCCCGGGTGAGGCTGTCACAGCCCTGGGGACCCCGAGGTGCCCGCTGGGAAGGCGGGAGCCGGCCCCCCCACCCGCCTGAGGTTCACTCGCTGACGGCTGCTCGTGTTAGAGGCTGTGGTCCCCTCACCGGACCCCCGAGTTCTGCCAAACGTGCATGAGGTCTGCTCCCAGAAACGTCCCCTCCGGGGCCCCCCGTGGTCCCTGTTCCCGTGACGACCGTCTGGGGAGATTCCAGACGGGCTCCCGAGGAAGCGGCTGCACAGATGTGAACCCTCTTTGCAGGGACGTTCAGCCAAGGGAGACGGCGGCCACGGTCTGCCCCCCGAGGGGTCACGGCTCCCTTTCATGTTTCGTTCCCGCCGACCCGCAAGCACCGGGGACGGAGGAGGAGGAGGAGGAGGCAGAGCCACGTCGTGTGCGCTGGCGGCCGATGGGGTTCCAGGGACGGGACGGAACGTTCCACCTTTTAAAATGCGGGGGGATCAATTCCTTACTTTTCTAAGGACGCCCTTAAAAGACGTTGATCACGAGGCTGCTTTTCATGCTGGGGGTGTTGGGGCCTCCGGCTCTTTTCTGGGGGTCACGCTATGAAGTCGGGACAGCGTGGGGCCCTTGTCCATGCGCCCCCCGAGAAAGAGCGTTTCCAAGGGGACCCACCCAGAGCCTCTGAGGCGACAAGCCCCCCAGGACGCGTCTGACAGCCGTCTGCTGGGCCTGGAAGGCGGGGACCTCGTTGGACCCTGTCGGGGGCCCCTGTGCATGCCGCCCCCCGTCCTGTGGGACGAGGCGGGGACCCCCTCCAGCCATGGGGCGCGGTGTGTGTGAAACCAGCCGTCGTCAGCTGAATCCTCGCGCCTCACGGCTCCTGCAGACCCCGGTTCTTGTGATTATTTTCAAGCTCAATGGAGTTCCCGTTCCTGGGTTTTTTCTGGAACGAGAAAGAGAAGCCCTTCGATCCGGGGACACGGCCGACCCTCCGTGGGCCGCTGGGCGGGGCCCTCAGGGCTGACGGGTCCCCACGTGCAGCAGGAGGCGCGTGTGTCACCCACCCTCACACTCACTCCCTCACACACGCACACACTTGCACACAGACTCAGTCACTCAGCCTCACACACGCATACACTCAGCCACACACATGGACTGTCACACTCAGCTTCGCACACGCACACACTCGGTCACACTTAGCCTCACACACGCACATGCTCAGTCACACACACGGACTGTCACACCAGCCTCATGCACACACCGGTGGGCCCCCCAGGCTGGTGGGTGGGGGTGTGCGCCCGGCTCCGTCCCCCCCCCCGGCCCTGCCAGGCGGTCGTCACTGCGTCTGTGGGGCTGGTTTTGGGGGGGCAGCGTCCCCCCGGAAAGGGAGGGAAACCCCAGGGTCTGAGCCTTCCGAGGGCCCCTCGTTTGCCGTCTGCTGAGGACGCGGTCGGGAGCGTCACCTGGGATGACAGAGAGTGGTTCTCGTGGGAAGAGCTGTGTCCTCATTAATGCACGAGCGGGTCGTTTGTGCAGCTTGTGAAGGACACAGATGCCCCGTGTGACAGGAACCAAACGAATTCCAGGTGCTGAGAGCAGGTGGGCCGGGGGCCACACGCATGACCCCGTGTTCCCGGAGCAGGTGGGCCACACACATGACCCGTGTTCCCGGAGCAGGTGGGCCACATGCATGACCCGTGTTCCCGGAGCAGGTGGACCACACGCATGACCCTGTGTTCCCAGAGCAGGTGGGCCACACGCATGACCCTGTGTTCCCAGAGCAGGGGGGCCACACGCGTGACCCGTGTTCCCGGAGCAGGGGGGCCGGGGGCCCCGTCTCGCCTGTGCTGAGGTGGCCGCCAGGCCACAGCCGCTGCTTGGAGACCTGGGCAGCTCTTTGCTGTGACCGTGACGACGTCTCTGTTTCACAAAAGAATTTCGTGGATGGAGGGAAACCCGGCCGTGGCCCGCGGGCTGGTAGGCCGTGGTCTGAGGTCTGGTGTCCAGCGGGAACTGAGCACATGAGGCGGCTGTTCAGGGGAACCTTCCCGTGGCTGCGGGGGGGGGGGCAAACAAGACAGGACCCCCCAGAGGACGACCGAGGGACCGAGGGGGACACGTCGCAGGTGCAGGAGAGGAAACCGGGACGAGCGGAAGGAAGACTGTGTCCTGAGAACAGGCTCCCGAGGCAGCAGCCAGCAGAGCCCTGGGGACTCGGGTGAGGAGGGCGGGGTGGGCGCTGCCATCGCGGGCGCAGGGCGTGTGTCCGGGGGCCGCTGCAGCCGGTCTCGGGGTTTCGGGCCTCGGAACAGCGCCCATGCCTTCTCTCCGCATCCTCAGGTCAGGAGTCCAAGTGCGTCTCTTTGGGCTGGAGTCCAGGGGTGGCCCCTGGAGGCTCTGGGGAGAATCTGGTTTATTTCCCAGCGTCCAGAGGCCCCTGCTGCCCTTGGCTCGTGGCTGCTTCTGGCTCCACGGCCTCCGTCTTCCCCATTCTGGGGCCCTGGGGAGGGCAGTGGGCCCATCCGGAGAGTCCAGAATGATCTCTTTAAGGTTCGCTGATGAGCCGCAGCCTTAATCCACCTGCAACTGTAGTTCTCCCTCTCCTGCCTGCAGCCTGTTCGCAGGTTCTGGGAGACGTGGGGGCATCATTCTGTCCTCGGGCCCCCAAACCTGCACGTCCCTCTTGGGCGCCCAGGAAACACAGGGTGGTTCCAGCACCAGCGGCCCTGGGGGGGCACGTGATCCACGTCTGCTGCTTAGACTCTGGGATCTTCATCCTGTGACCCGGGGACCCCATGTGGGGAGTCTGGGCTCCTCCAACCACAGCGTCCGCCTGCCAGGATCTCACCAGGGCTCCATGGAGAGCGACCCGCGGCCGGACAGGACCCGGGGAGGCGGCGGAGCACACGCGATCGTGGCCGGGCGTCCTGAGGGACCGGAGGCTGGGCCCATGCAGGGGGTCCCCGGGCTTCCTCCCCATGCGCAAGGGGGTCCCCGGGCTTTCTACCCGTGAGCGTGCAGGGGGTCCCCAGGCTTCCTCCCCGGGCTTCCTCCCCACGCGCAAGGGGGTCCCCGGGCTTCCTCCCCGCGCGCAAGGGGGTCCCCGGGCTTCCTCCCCGCACGCAAGGGGGTCCCCGGGCTTCCTCCCCGTGCGCAAGGGGGTCCCCGGGCTTCCTCCCCGCGCGCAAGGGGGTCCCCGGGCTTCCTCCCCGTGCACAAGGGGGTACCCGGGCTTTCTCCCCGTGAGCATGCAGGGGGTCCCCAGGCTTCCTCCCCGTGCACAAGGGGGTCCCCAGGCTTCCTCCCCGTGCACAAGGGGGTCCCCGGGATTCCTCCCCGTG
>PVKE010053365.1:0-10065 GCA_004027555.1 Craseonycteris thonglongyai | reverse complement strand
GTAATCAGCTACTGTATGTTTTATTTTAAATCTGTTGTTTTGGGTGGGTTTTCTGCTTTGGAGGTATATGCACTAACAAAACATTTTCCTCCTTTCATATACGCATGTTAATTAGCAATGTGAGCAATATTTCCTACCATACTTCACTCCCAATATTTTTTGAGATGTTTGTATAAAATGGAATTTAAAGTTCACTTATGATTGTATATGAACCACAGAGGAGCCCATTTATTAATAAAAAAAGAAAAACTTTTTTAATAGTTTAATGTAGAGGGAAAAATAAAAACAATTGGGAAACATTGTAAACAGCTTAAGTTTATTTTGTGTATGATCGAGGCACTCTGTTGCAGAAAGGTGTGTAATTGGGTTCTCTCTGCTTCCAAATGCACTCTTTCAAACCATTCATTATCCTGTGTATTTTTAATGTGGTTTTAGTAAATGTTGGTAGTAGCTCTGTTGAAGTGGGTAATTGTGTTATGTTTTGGGTGGCACACACACTTGGGGCATGGTAACCCAAATTTCATGTGCACGGTTTCCCTTTAGCCCACTGCCCAAATTTCAGATACCCTTTACCCTTTGTTCCCTTTGTAAAAGGAGTGGTATCTGTTTTGAGCTGCCAATTCAGATGATCAGAAATGCTGCTCTCCTCAGTATTGTCTTGTTAAAACACATGCCATTTGGAACTTTGGCAGTGAGAAGCCAAAAGGAAGAGGTTAATGGCATATGATATATATTCAATGAAAGTAAAATATTTATGTTCATATACTTTTGAGTTCTCAGAGTAAGTTAATAAGCTTTATGCCATGGGGCTGCTGCATATTTTATCTGAAGATGAAAGAAAATTTGGGCATTTTTAGATTGTGATCGTTTGCTTTTTTTTTTTAGGTGTTAAATATGATTTATGATATTTAAGAACTGGAGTGTTCTTTAAATTTATTAAAACAGTGTTGTTTGAGGAAGGGGAAACTGCACTGTTTGCCATTACAATGGTCATGCAAGTGCATGTCAATCAAATCACCCACTCTCTCAGGCATCATTATCTGCCTCATAGCTTTACACATTTTGATGGGGAATATTGCAGCATCCTCAGGACTGACATCTGGGAAAGACTCAAATCCACTTACTGCTCCTTGCTTGTTGACTTTGTTTTAAAAAATATTGTGCCTGGTGTCAACTTTTAAGCAACAGCACTGCCTAAAAGCAAGCAGAGAACAGAATCCCAGCATCATTCTATAGGCAACTTTTTAGAATTCAGATATAGTAAATCTGTTCAAGATTTATGATGTTTTATGTAAAAAAAATTTTGTACAACGTAGCTGAATATTTTTGTTTCTTTTCTTTGATGTAAGGTGTATGAACGTTTGTTTGAATATCACATGTTAAAGTCAGGTATGGCACAATGGGTTCTAAGACCAGCTTTACCCCCTCCCATTTGCCTTGTTCCAAGCTCTTTGTTTTCAGATTACTTTTCTGATATTAATAGGCAGATATTTAATTTTACTAATCAGCATCCTATATGAATGTATTAAAGAAGCCACTGTGTTTTAGTGTTGTAGTTTGCAGAAATATAAAGCTTTGTTTCTAATTTGTCCCTATCCTTTGGTGTCTTGGCTATATATTAAATCACAGAAAAGCAAGGGAGAAAGTTGAAAGATATCTAAGGCTCATATCACTTGATTCTATGGTAGAATATATTAGAATTGAGGATGTGGCACATTCAAACTGGAACATGGACAAACATATGGAGTTCCATTTTTAAATTGTATCTCCTAAGTATATATTGTAAAATAGGTGAAAAAAATTAAGTTTGTGTTTGCATTTCCATGAGTTTTATTAAAGTCAATAATGAAAGTCAATAATTTCAAATCTAATAGCAAGAGTAGAGAAAGCACAAGAAAAAAATAGGCTTAAATGTGTTCCTCAGTGAAACCAGGGGCATATGGTTCATTATTCCTAATCCAAGGCTAGGTTTCCTAGCAATAAAAATTGACTGTGTCCCAGTACTTACTTGTTTCTAAGGTCTCAGAATATATTCTGAGTTTCTGAAGGATTTTAATAACTTTGTAAAATGCACTGACTGATCAGTAGCTTTAGACATAGAAAACATCGTCTGCTTCTGATACCTTTGGCAGACCATATGAATAGTGGTTTGATGGCACATTTTCAAAATAGCACTTATCTATATTTATTTGACAGAAATGTGAATTCTCACATTTGTGTGGTGGTCTCTCACATGTTCTTCCCCTTTAAAACAAAAAACACCTTTCTGAATGTGTGAAAGCTTTAACTTTTCCTTCCGAATTGCATCATATTTGTAGCACTCTGAGTTATAGGTAGACAAATTAGGGAAATTAGTATATTTTTCTAAGCCAGGAACTTCAACTAAAGTTTTGAAATTGTGCACAGATGAGACCTTTTGTACTTATGGTTGTTTTGGGTGCTTTAAGTTTTTTTAACAGCATCATGATTATCACATTGAATTCAAACATAAGTAAATTAGTGCATCTTTATCTTGGCCTATTTAACAAAGTTGTAATATGTTTAAGAACAGGATGCTATAAGAGCATCTTTCACTTTACAGAATATTATGCCGATCTTTATTGTATAAATGTCACCTTAAAGTTTAAGGGTAAAAAGAAAAAAAAAAACCCTATACCTATACTGCAGGGTGTTCTGAACAAGGTCCACAGAAAGAGAGGAGGGAAAAAACCAAACTTTATTTCAAGAGGCGGTAAGAGAGAGCATGCATGCTTCTTGTTTTAACCAAATACCATCTTTATGTAAGTTTCTCTGTTAAGTTACAAGTCCTATGGCAAAAAATAGGGAGACACCAGGAAAAGCAAGCTTTATTAACTTAGTTAGTCATTTCTTTTGGCATAAATTTGTTTTGTTACACTTGGGTTATTCTTGGAACCAAAGGAAAACAAGCATGTTGAGGTTTTATCAACTAACATTATGCCATTGAAGTCATGGAAGTTCTAAGCAAAATAGTTTTTACTTTTAAAGCATACAAAATAAGGACATTTCTGCCTATTAATAGCGTTAATTTTTTATGGCACGTAGTATAAACTGAGCATTGTACTGTTGTGTCATCAGAAATAAATCACATGATGAAAAGGGTTTATAAATTAAGTGATATGGCTCTTTTCACATGGTACGTGCAGCTTTCAGAAACTTTCAGAAGACATAGTTTGGCACCTGTTAGTAATTGTTTTTGTTGTAACTATCTCCCCAAATTTAGATAATTTCTCTGTATGTCTGTCACTTTTAACTCTTGACGCATAGTCATGGTAGTCTGCTCAGAAGCAGTCCTTTCTTGCTCATTTCAGTTCTGTGTTAATTTCTGATTACTGATACATTACTCTGTTTTCTTTCATGCTATCAGCAGTTATATGTACCACATATGTTTAATTGATTATCTTAATTCATAATTGGCTCAGCATTGATGTGGCAAACAATTTCTTTGCTTTTTACTGACCAGGTTTAGTTTCCTGCTACTTGCTTCAATCTTGATGTAGTAAGTGATACAGTAGTCTGGGTGTGTATTCAGAATCTGTACTGTTCTTTCTCTGTGCTTAACTTGCTAAAAATATATTCCCTTATCTGTGAAATTCCTGAGCAGTGCTCTGCCAACTTTCTTTGTGGGGACGGGAGGAGTTTGAATAGCTGTGTTACTGCACACTGGATCTGAAATTGTTCAGTGTTGTGAGCGGCAAACTTCTTAAACACCAGCAGCACTGAGAAGTGCACTATGGGCATTCGTACAGTTGTCTAAATGTAAGCAATTCTTTCATCTAGGAGAAGCTGAGGAATAGAGTTCATCGGAGCACTTGGGATATTTTGAGGACGATGAACATTTCAGCTTTGGTTTTGTTGTCTTCGGAGTGGGGTGGTATGGACAGAGCTTTGTTTTTTTTGAGAGACTTTATGTGTACATTTTCTTTCTGAAAGAGCCAGGGTGCTGGTCACATTCATGGATTAATTTGTATCATCTGTTGTGATTTCTTTCAACTATAAAACAAGTGCCAACTCATTGTCAGTGAGATGATCTACTCTTCCACTCGCTTTACCATTTGAATAGGGACGGTTTCATTTATTTTCAATACTTGGTATTAAGTTCATTGTTTTGCATACATTGAAGTCATTCTGTGACCTGTAAAGTATAATTTAATGGTTGGAAAGCAAAGCACATGAGTTTAAAACTGAGCAAGATGTTTTGGTAATATTTTTTCCCCTGAGTACTTGGTAGTTTCTATTGTTATTATTCTAAAACAAATTTCTACTGTTTTAGATTGTTGTATATTGATTTTGCTTTATCCTAAGAAATAGATTAGCACTAAATCAATTTGTTATTGTGTTTTAATAATTAGTTTAAAATCTAAGATTTTTTCTTTTTTTCTTTTATTAGAAGAGTTAATGAAGTGCCATGTAATTGTAGCTTTACTAGTGTTTAATGTTTAATAGACTAGTTCTTTAATATTCTAATCATTTACTACTCTATCATCCCTGGGGAAAGTGGTTCTATTCTCATTGAACACATTTTCTCTGACAAAATCACCAGCTGCTTTATTTTTCTATTTATTACAGTTAAAAGTTGATGAGGTCTGAAAAAAAAACAAACAAAAAAAAAAGTTGATGAGGTCTGAAGCTTGACCAAACTGCTCAGCTAAGATGTTTTTCACAATAGACACTGTACAAAATATTCATACAAAAGGACACAGTTGGGTGGTAGTATTTTTTTTATTAATGTGAACATTGACTAAACAAAGCAGTCCTGCCTTTTCAATCCTGTGGCAGCTCAGAAGGGAGGTGCTTAAGAACTTTAACTACTATATCAGATGACAAAATATTTTTTCCATTTTGGAGATCGGGTACTGCTCACACATGTTGTATAGGGCTAAATATATGCTTGTTTCCTTGCACCTGTGTACTTCCCTATCTCTCCCTCCCTTTCCTTCCCCTGTAGGCAATAAATGGCCATTTTGCAATTGCATACCTTTGTCTTGGCTTTTTACTCTGTATGTGTGCAATATACTGTGTATGCTTTTAAGTCAGTACTTCTCTTACAGAGTGAAGTAGGGAGAGCCAAGGTAATTCAGGCAAAATTTTTAAAATTCATGCTACATTTTTTCTGGTGAAAACTATATTACTAATTAAACAATACTTTGTTTAGAATAGATTCAGAAGTTAATCATAGTTATGAGACTTGCTCTGGCTGAAGAAATCTGAGTAGAAGGACATGTGTCACTTCTGAGTGCGGCTTTAAAAGCCCATGTGCCATTTGCCATATTCCCTTTTCTTGCCTTGGTGATCATAGAAGCAGATGTTGAGATCAGACCTCTTCTATATCCATGAGTGGCTTTGATGAACAGAACTCCCCAAATGACCCACATAGGACATGTAATGTGAGTGAGAAACAACTGCTAAATCTCAGTGTCTTAATACAATAAAGATTTGTTATTGTGGCATAGTCTAGCCCATCCTGACTGCGAGACACTGACAGATCTGAGTTACCAGTATTGACCAATCGCAACAGGTGGACTTGCCAAGATCTCCCAGAGTAAGTTCATTTAGCAAACAAATATCTACTATGAACAAGGTGCCTTGGGAAATTACAAAGATGGACAGGCTGCCTGTCTTCCAAGAGTTTACCTTCCAAACCCTCTTCTATTTATGACATAGGAGGAAATATTAAAGTGTTTTAGTCAGAGGAAAGTTATTTAAATCTTAGAATCTCAGAAGGGGGGAGGGCAAGTGCAAATTAAAATAATTAGGAATTCTAAGAGCTATGTTTAGGGCTATTCAGTTGAAAATAATTTTAAGATAGAAGATAGGGTAATTAATATGAAATTCACCAAGTGTCTGCATTTCATCATGTGATTTTGGACAAAATGCATTCTCGTTGGTAAACTGGATATAAGAAACTAAACCACATGAAATGAGTCTCAAAAAACAGACACCAAGACAAGGACTTGAGGAGTAATCCCATGAAAGAGTAGGGGACTAAGAAGAATGAAATCAGGGAGGAGAGAAAGCCAAGTCAGATGCATTATTGAGCTTATCACTTCCGTGGGCAGCTGGGGCATAAAGCTGCCACTCACCGACGGGGGCAGAATTGAATGTTGTTTCCATGAGGGGTGAGAGGATAGAATTTATTTATAGGCCCCCATGGGTATTAATTCCTTTTTCTATCCATGTTTGTTCATCTTTCAAATTCACTAAGCAGGTTCCTGCAGGTATCATACAATAATAGAGGAGAAATGGGGTGGTGAGGTGCAGAAAACAAACATTTGGTGTGGCTGAGACAAAGTGCTATTAAGTTACACTGTGTGCAGCTGGCTGCCAAGGCAATGGTGAGAGGAAGGAAGTGAGCTGAGAATGAGGTAGAGCACAGAGAAGTCGGGCAATGTTCCTTTGGTACCACTGAGATCTGTTTGGACCCACTGTTAAATCCATTTCATCACAGCCTTCTAGGTCATGGCAGGCTGTAATCTGAACAAAGTATAGAGGATAGTGGAACAAGGCCTAGTCCACTGTTACAGCTCATTCTGAGGCTATGATTAATATTGGTTATCTTCCCTCTTCCATGATGCATTCCAGATTTTACTCAGCTCTGTACCACACATCAGTGAGTCTAGGTTACTTCTCCAACAAAATAGTTGGTCTGTGGTTACTGAATTTGTCCACTCACTCCTGGGCATGAAAGAACAAATAGCTGCCCAGTGAATCCCATGGGCTCCAAACATGCTTCTTCTTGCCTCCCATTGTGCAGCTGCAACCCTACCTTCTTACGCCAATGTGATGAAACATTGCTTGTACACCGGCACTGTGAGCCCCAGTTGACCCCTTCTATGCAATGTGTGGGTATAAAGGCTCATTCTTGGTTCACCTCATGTGGGTATAAAGGCTTGTTCTTAGTCCATCTTGGCAACTCTGAAGGGCCATCCATCTTCAGAGTTCCCCAGTGTGCCTTTGTTGAGACTGCATTGTAACTCACCTCCTTCCTTGTCCAGTTCTGATTCCTTTCTCAGGGTTTGATTCTGAGAGCAATCACTACTGTGTTTCCTGCATGCTAATCTCCATCTCAGAGGATAATTCCCAAGGCACACAGCTTCTCACACCAAGTTTCAAAATGCCATGTCAGCAGGCTATCAGGACTGTCTCCAGGACTCCTTGCTGAGACTTAAATCTTGAATCACTAGAGAGGGCTACCATGTCAATAATTGTTCCTCCTGCAGGCTTATTCAGGTCTCTGTTGCAATGCCTTCAAGATCCACTTCCACATCTTTCTTCAGTTCCTGGTTATAATATTAGCCCAGGCCTTAGAATTCTTTGGATGTGAAAGCTAAGTATTTTCTTCTGACAAGGTGCTCTATTTCTCTGCTCAGACTGCTGTGGTATCACCATAGTTACTGATCTTGGTTTCAAAGAGAGGAGGTATGCCTGCATCTTAGGGAGGACCAGCATCATCTTTTGAGGCATCTGCTACACATGAGAACATTGTGAGTTATCCAGACAAATGGAGGTTTCTTCCACTAAGCAAAGGAAAGGGCTCTGAGGGGTCAAAGATATCTAGGGATTCAAGTTTCTCTGGCTTTTCTACCAAATGTTCTCATCCCTGGTTTTAGTGTCTCACTCTGAGTGCACAGCATTGAAGAACATGCCCATATTTGCTGTGACTTTGCTGCTATTAAGCAAATTCTGGGCCTGATCCTTAGCACTGTTTGCCCCATGGCTGTTGAAATAATTGTCATTAAACACTTCTCTGGATATGTGACTTTACATCATGTGTTGAATTGTAGTTGGCTAATCTGATGCTGTCATTTTTTTTTTTTTATGGTGTCTAAATTTAGTCAGTTTTGAGAATGAAACAACTTCATAACCCTTGTAATTACCATTGTGCCATACTGTTGGAGTGCTCCTGCTTCCCACATAAGCTGATGCATCCCTTCTACCTGCACTTCAAATTTACTACCAGTGAAAGCACACTGGGGTCATCAACTAGCAATGGAGTGACTAGAGAGTGACCCAGGTCCAGAATCTCATCTTGAGCATTTGCTCTCTTGGACTATTTCTGGTAATGACTGTCCTAGCCTACATTTCTCCAAAGAGCAGAGTCTGAGAGAACTTCTTTGCAGGTGGATGATTTGGGGATGTGATCTCAAGAAATGAGCGTGGGCACTGGGAAGTCAGAGAAGAAGGACAAGCCAATTCAGTGGTGAGTTCTTGAACTCTGTGGGCAATTGCTATGGGCACCTGAGGCTTGATCCTACCAGAAATACTCCCAAGGAGCCATGTAAAATGCACCTGAGAAAGTCCAGCAGAGGAGTGGAAGGGAGGAAATTTTAACCAATGACTCCTATGCCCTCTTAGTCAAAGTTCACATACCTGGATGTTAGCTCTCATACATTCAGGCTTAGCTTTTACCTTCAAATATGACATAATGAGTGCTCTTGAACTTCTGTTGAATCAAATCAAGGAAATAAAATTGTAATGGCAAATGATAAAGTTCTTATTAATATAAACTTAAGCATAATTCTGTGTTTTTTAAACACATTATATATACTTGTGTCCCTTATCTGTGGATCATGGCAAATACATAAATTAATACAAAAAGAATGTACTGTTACAAGGTTTCTGTGCCAGGCACTATTTATATGCTTTATATACATTAACTCATTTAATATTCACAATTCAGTAGAATGTGTACTGTAGTTCTCTTAATTTTCCAGGTAAGGAAACTGAGCCCCAGAGAACTTAGTAACCCAATAACTGTGATCTTAGGCATGAGTTAGTATAGGAAACAGGAAAGGGCTTGCAGCAAACTACAGCAAAATGGCCCTCCTTTGAGTCAAGGGACCCTGCAGACCAATGGTGTTAGAAGTCCAGCTGTTATACATGGGAACGGGGGGAATGTATTTGGCACCCAGGAGTACACTTGAATGACTTGGTATTCCCTTGTCGCAGGTTCTAGGTTATCACACTAGAAGCACCATCAAGACCAGCAGAGTGAGGATGAGAGGAAATTGAGGGTAAGTGGATAATGGAAGAGGGAGAGGCTGAGCGTCAATTGTAGTCCCAGAACAGCTGCAATAGAAACACTTTTTAGCTCTTCTCACTCACTTTCCCTCGTAAGTTTGGGGGTGGGAATTGTACATGGAGATAATTTGAGACTGTATTATGCAAAGCAAGTGACTGAGTGGCTCTGGTGATATGATGATGTACTACCGTACTCTGATTCCCCTCTTCATGTCTGAAAGATTCATCTGTTGGGAGAAGGATCTCCACTGAAACCCTCCCTGAGAATTGTCCTGGGCTCAGGAGGGACCTGCCTTGCTCAAGGTCATGTCCAATTCTGGGAGGGGATACCTGTCTGCAGCCAATGACTGGTGAATGTGGGATTATTAAGGCTTTGCCCCTTTACATCAATGTGTGACAATTCTGAAGGGACATCCCAGCTCCAGAGCCCCCATAGGAATGGATAAGGTTTTTGTTGTGAGCACATTGCTTCATTCACTTCCCAAGTTTGATCTCGAGCACTCCAAAAAATTTCCTGAATGCCAATCTTAATCTTCAGAATGTGTTTCCTGAGGTATCCATATGGGAGGTAATTATGTTAGTGCTCCCAGATTACAGAAATCTTGTGACAAAAACCTGCAGTACTGGCATATAAAATAAGTTTCTAGGAATGCTAGGATAGCTCAACAGGTTGAGTGCTTGTCTTGCAACTGCAAGGTCCAGGGATTGAATCCTGGCCCTAGCCCCGGCCCATGCAAACCCACAAGCTGAACTGCAATGCAACCCGGATAGTGGTAAAGGTTCTCGCCTCCCATACAGGAGGCCCCGGGTTTGGTTTTGGCCCACGTAGCCCCACATCCACCTGTGTGGAATGAAACCATGTCACAACTAATGATGTACAACTATGGAGACTGTTCTGGGCCCTGCCCCCTTCTCCTTCTCTCCCCCCTTTCTCAAACAACTAAATAAATCTTTAATAAAAAATAAATAAATAAATTTCTAATATGTATGGTATATATAATATGTATATAGTTCATAAATATGTAC
>PVKE010053364.1:0-10066 GCA_004027555.1 Craseonycteris thonglongyai | reverse complement strand
TCTCTCTGTCTCTGTCTCTGTATCTCTCTCTCTCTGTCAAAAATAAAAATAAATAAATAAAAATATATTTAAAAAAACAACTTGGTAGGGTTGCCAGGATAGCTCAGTGGTTGAGCACTTGCCTCACAATCACAAGGTCTGGGATTTGATTCCTGGACTCCTGCCCATGCAAACCCCATATGATGAATTGAAGTGCAACTAGTAATGGCTGGGATGGCTCAGTGGTGAAGGTTCTCACCTCCCATGCAGGAGGCCCCTAGTTCAGTCCCTGCCTTGTTCAGCCCCACATCCACCTGTGTGGAATGAAACCATGTCACAACTAACGATGTATAACTATGAAGACTGGTCTGGGCCCTCCCACCTCCTCTCTCTCTCTCTTTCTCTCTCTCTCTCTCTTAAAACAATAAATCTATAAAATAAAAACGAAACCTACCTGGAGTAGCAGCAGGGATGCATATTTCTTAGATATGGTGTGTTTAAATAATGCATTTTGTTCTCATCTCTTATTTTCCTATTTATAACAAAGCAATTGTTTTGCTAAACTTATAGCTTATTCCAAAGATGCTATTGAATTTCAGGATTAATCTTCAACCATTGCAAAAGTAGGCTATCCAATCTCTTTTCCTTTAAAGAGGTTTTAAATTTTCTTGAACTTTTTATTAAATTCTTCAAACAATGTTAGCGTCCAGAGAATAAAAACTTAAGTTTAATTTTAAGTCACAGAGCATTAAAGATTAATGGAAAGGAGTTTCTAACAAGAAATATTGGACTTTTTTTTTACCAGAAGGCATTCAAAAAATAGTTATGTGAACAAATGGTCCCTAGATTTCAACTATTCACTGTATACATCATGACATTTCTAAATGATTTTGGTTTCTCTTAAGTGACTAAGTTATTTTTAAATTTATTTTCATTATGTGCTCTGAATGTGTGCCATAGTTTATCTAGTCGAGATGTCTAGGTGGAAATTCCTTTTGTACAGGTCTTTTTGTTTGTTTTATAGTTTATAAAAAGTTGAAAACATGTTTTGATTCCATGACATTAAAATGTGATGCAAAAGAGACCTAAACAAGTAAATAAATCAAACAAACATAAAAGAATAGAAAGGCCACTCATAAAAGAATAGAAAAATACCAACCAGAACAAAGCTGGTATAGAAGGGGATTTTTTTTTAACATCTTAGACAGATAAAGCAAATAAAAAATTAATAAATATTTAGACGCTATTGAAATCATGAACCCTATAACCCAAATTAAGAAATATAAATTTTACTCAAACACAGATGGAACATTTGTGAAAATTAGTCATGCATTTGGCCACAAAACTAGCTTCCACAAATACTAAAAGAATCAATAACATCCAGAATACATTATCTGACTACAATACCATTAAGTTAGAAAGCAATAACAAAAAGATAATATAAAATATATTTCAAAATTAAAAAACCACACTGTTAAGTGGTTTTGGGTCAAAAGTAATATTGTAAGGGACATCAGGAAATATTTCAACTGAACAATAATAAAAGTTTACATATCAAAACTCATGGGGCACAGCTAAAGCAGTGTCTTTAGAGATATTTACTCATATGCTCAAGTAAGTCTGAAAATTTATGAGTTAATTATCTAACTCAAGTTATAAAGAAATCAGAGTCCAAAGTCATTGTAAGGAAATAATAAAGATAAGGTCTGCAATTAATTGTGGCAGATTGGATTATTGGTCTCAGTTCTCCACTGTCCTGTAATAGGATTATACATCCATACCCTTTACCTATAATGAGAGGCGAATGCAAAGTTATCAGGCAGAACAATACTATTTTGCCCCATTGAAAAGGGATTTCACTATCAACTTGCTTTTAGCCAGTAGAATGTTAGTAAAGTTGATAGGAACAGGAGATGGTGCTATTTAGTTTGGTCTCTTTCATGCCTGCCATTTGCCATGAGAGAACAGGCCTCAGGCAGCTGCTAGTCCAAGGAGGATGAGGCCTGAATCCAACTGTTACTAGGAGTCTGAGTCCTGGATGCCAGTCTCGCCCAGCTGAGTGTAGCTGATTTACACATCATTTAGTAAGAAATAACTGCTTGTTGTTTAAATGCTGAGTTTTGGTGTGCTCTGCAGTATTATTTCAACAATAACTAATTCACTCATGAATGGGGAGAAAAACAAAAACAAAAAAACAACAACATAGTATAACCTCACCAAACCTACATAAAATCTTATCTTCTGAAAAGACAACTATACACAAACTATAGCCAAGCATAACTAAGGTTTGAGCAGGGATAGGGAGGGAAGAGGGAAGGGGTAGAGAAAGAGAGGATCAAATGACAAAAATAGTGAACAGAAATGGAAATATAACTACAGATATGTCAGAGAACTTTAAAATAATAGAATTGAATGTGAAAATTTTATGTCAATAAATTAATAAACTTAGACAGTGTTCTAGAAAAATATAATTTATTAATATCAACTGAAATAGAAAAAATAGAAAGTCTGAATAGGCTTATAACTATTTTTAAAACAAACTAGCAATTTAGATTTCTGATGGAATAGATGGAGTGGATGATGGAGTAAATACAATTTTCCCTATTACTTATTCAAAGTACAACTACAAACCCTGGACATTAAATATACCGTAAAACAAACACAAGACCCTGAAAGGTGGGGAGAAGAAGGCAGAGCAGCTAGAACCTTAGGAGACAAGGGACAACAATGAGTTTCCTGGGTTTTCTTTTTGCCTCAAATATTCTAGACTTGAAGCTAAAGAACCCAAAACCAATGAACCAATGGGTACAGGCAAAAAAAAAAAAAAAAAAAAAAAAAATTCTCAACAATACCATGCCTTTCTAGCCACAGGAAAGACTGTGGCCCCACCCACCCATGCCCACAGGGGGCCAATTGGAAGCCTTGGCTAGGCTGTAAGGAGGCATTACCCCATCCCTTTGCTGGTGTCATAGGAAGTCTTGGGACTTCTAAGATTACTCAGTGGTAATGAGGCCACCCTCCAGCCCCCGCCCACCCACCTCCCCATGGTGTCTGTGCAGGCTATTTGGAGAACACTCATGCTCCTACCCCTCCCAACCACGGAGGCCTCCTGGGGAGCCAGAACTCTCACCCCTGCCCAGCACTAAAAAGGAGCCCTTTCTTTCAGGTGTTAATGGAGGCTGAACGGGAACCCTGGCCTTCCATCCCCACCTGGCAATAACAAGGGGCTGCTTCCCTTCCCCCACCAGAACAATGTCAGAGGAAGCCAGCTGAAAGAGAAGGTTTAAATAAGATTCAGGTTCTCATGACATAATATCCAGTGTCCAAGTTTCAATCAAAAAACACTCATCATATTCAAGAACCAAGAAGTTCTCAAACTGAATTAAAAAAATAAACCTAATAGATGTGATACCAATGACAGAAATGTTAGATTTATCTGACAAATGGTTTTAAGTAGTCATCATAAAAATAAATCCATAAGAAAACAAGCAACTCAATTCAAAAATGGGCTGAAGACTTGAATAGACATTGCTCTATCAAAGATATATGAATGGCCAATAAGCACATGAAAAGATGCTCATCGCACCTAGTCATTAGGGAAATGCAAAGTAGGACTACAATGAGATACCACCTCACACCCATTAGGATGGCTACCACCAAAACAACAACACAGAAAATAGCGAGTGTTGGTGAGGATGTGGAGAAAATGGGACATTGTGCACCGTTGGTGAGAACATAAACAGGTACATTCACTATGGGAAACATTATAGTGGTTCTTCAAAAAAATTTAAAAGAGAATTACCACATGGTCTAACAATTCCACTCTTGAGTATGTACCCAAAAGAACTGGATGTAGGGTATCAAAGAGATACTTGTAACCCACGCTCATAGCGGCATTATTCACAATGGCAAATAGGTAAAAGCAACTCAAGTGCCTAAAACTGATGAATATTAAGCAAAATGTGGTATATAGATACAATGGAATATTGTTCAGTTGTAGAATATTTCAAAATATTAGAAACTTGCTTCTGTAAAGTTTTTTTTTCTTTTTTGGAATAACATTGGACTTGGATCTCAGTCTGGGGATGAGGTTTAGTTATCATATGTGATTATTTTTAGGATTTGCTACCAGCATTAGATAAAGATAGGCCTTTATAGGTATATTTTATATATTATATATACACATATATAATATTTTTAGTTTTCAATTGCAGTTGACATTCAATATTATTTTATATTAGTTTCAGGCATATAGCATAGTGGTTAGACATTTATATAATTTATGACATGATCCCTCTGACTGGTACCCACCTGACACTATACACAGTTATTACAATACTATTGACTGTATTCCCTATCCTGTACTTTACATCCCAGTGACTATTTTACAGCTAGCAAGTTGTACTTCTTAAACTCTTCACCTTTCCCACCCAACCCCCTAACATTCTATTTGGCAACCATCAGTTTGTGCTCTGTATTCTATTAGTCTGTTTCTGTTTTGTTTGCTCATTAATTTTATTCTTTAGGTTCCACATATCAGTGGAAAGATATGTCTTCTGTTCCTTAATGCTATTTCCTGTGTGCATATTCCAAGAATTGCCTGCAGGAAATCAGAAGCAAACCTTCCAAGAACAAACAATTCAAAGGCAGATCAACTTATTCATACATATCAATTTAAATTGCACTAAAGACATCATGTAGCTAAAGTTAAACCCAGCTAGCAATACTAAACAGACCACCTACCATCTGTCTGACTCAGCCTGAAATGTCCGCACTCAGGTAAAGAGTGAGTTCAATTTTTCCCTAAAATTGATAGATGGGTTCTTGCTTCATGTTTGAGTAATTAAAGGTGCTATTATTACATTTTTTTCTAAATCAAGATAGTTTTAAAAAATATTTACAGGGACTTTTAAATACTTAAAATCTTAAAATAAAAATAAATCCACACACATTGCTTGGACTATGTAGAATACTATAAAACAAATTAAAATCTCCCTCCTGGGCCTTATTTCCCAAGGAGAACCATTTAAATTTCTGACTTTACTTCTGGTAGTGATCTATATATCACTTTAAGTATTAAAATATTCCTGACTGCTCACATTTAGACATTTTTATGTTATAAAAGGTGATAAAATTACTGAGTTTACAATTCTTTCCACCTCCCTTCTCCCTTTCGCCTTCTGATTCTGTTGTTTTATTCTTTTCACTTTGTCGAGGTTTACATTTTTGTTCTGTTCTTTAGCTAAAATTACTTATTCTGTGCTCTTTCGAAACTCAGATTAATTTTGAAAACTGAAACCAAGCTCATTTACTTATATGATTGTAGTTATTTAGCTTTTATTTGTAGCAGAATCCCAAGCTATAGGATTAAATCCTTAATAGAAGGAATTACAATGCTTTCTATCTGTGTATTGAGGGGACTGGGTCAGGCATTGAGGTTACATGGGTTTTCTCTATTACTCAGCTTTCTTTCCTGGTTCTGGAATATAATCCTAGTATTTCTCATATTGCACTCTATTTTCTCTTTGGATTCCTTTTTTTTTTATAAATTTTATTTATTTATTTATTTTTGACCCAGAGATAGATAGATAGATAGAGAGAGAGAGAGAGAGAGAGAGAGATACAGAGACAGAGAGAACTGAACTGGGGGAGCTCCCAGTTCAGCACATGGGTCCGCATAGGCCAGGGCCAGGATTCGATTCCCGGTCCCCAGCGCTGCAAAGTGAGCGCTTAACCCACTGAGCCATCCCGGCTTCCCCTGGATTCCTTTTTTTAAAACACACCCTTCATGTTTAACACACCAGGCTAGTGGGTGGCATACTTTCTGAATCCTTGCACATCAGAACACATCTGTGGCTGCCAAGGGTATGCACCCCTTGGATGTCCGACTGCAGAGTGTAATTGACCCACAGCCCACACTGCTGCCTCTCAGCTCCAACTGCGAGATCATGCTGAGGCTTCTCACAGCCCATGATAAGCAGGGGGACCAGGAACTGCAACTGGGCTTGAGCGCTTCCTGAAAGCCTTTCTGAGCTCTTCTAAAATTGCCCTGCAGTCTCTTCCTTTCTTCTCTTCTTTACCTGGAGTCCGATTAGCATCGAGGTCTGACAGCAGGCCCATCCTCTCAGGCTCCCTATTGCTTACGTTTGCCCTAGTACATTTCTTGCACACACATTCCCATCTCGGCATGTTTTCAGAGGACCGAGACTTGAACAACTTAGCTTCATTTATTTATTTTTTCCACATTTGATTTTATGATATGCACCTAGAGTTTTATACCCAGCCATTTACCCTCCAACTATTGAGGGCACTGCCTCAATGTCCTAGAGCATCCAGAATTGCTGTTAGGTCTTCTGTCTCTTTTGTTCTTGTTCCTTTGTAAAAAAAAAAAAATATATATATATATATATGTATATATTACATATTTGTATATGAGGGCTGTCTGGAAAAAAATTCAGCCATTGTCAATGTAATGAGAAAGGTTAGATGGCTGGATACCTTCTAGACAACCCTTAGATATATAATAAACATAATAAGCATATATATGTTTATTATAGGTGTGTATTATAATAAGTATGATAAACACATATGATTTATTCAACCATAAAAACTTCTGAAAATTTCTCTTTATCTTTGAGGGAGATGTCAGTAGTATATATCTACAGTGTGTGAGTTTTAGAATTATTTTCTGCTTAATACTTGACGGGCTCTTTCAACTTAAAGAGATATTCATAGCTATTAATATTTTATTATTTTCTTAATTATTTCCTTTCTTTTTGTCCCATTCTCAGTTTCTCCATTCTGTTCTTCTTTGATTTCTACTAAAACTCCCATCACAAGTTTTTAAACTAACGAGGACTACGTGTTTTGGAGATAACCTGGGTTTTATTTGTTTTGGGGTATGTGTGTGTGAGCTGGTTGTGGGCATATGAGAAGCCCAGGGCAGGTTGCAGAACCAGAATAGGATTTACTTATAACTGGGGAGAAGCCCTGAGAGAACCACAGGAAACTAGACACCAGTCCAGGTACATGTCTTGGATTCTTGCCAAGTAAGGCTGCAAGCTTAAAAACATGTTCAAGCCCCGTGCGGTTATGGGTAGTTTGAATCAGTATAAATTGTCTTTGTTCTCTAAATTTAAGCCGATGACAATGTATAATTGCGCAATTGGGAAAATTCACTGTATTTGAAAGCCATCATGCTCACTGCTTTTCAGGACCTAGTGACTTTGAGCCTTTCTGGGAGAGATGTTCTGGAAAACATCAAAGGCGATGATGTTTGAGCTGCATCTTGAAGGCTTCATGGTAAAATCTAGGCATAGGGATTAACTTGGCTTGTGGTCAAGAAAGTACGTGGTATTTTTAGGGAGGGATATGCCCCTTATGTAGTGGTACATTTGTTTGCAGCAAGCTTGTTTAACCTGTGGCTTGTGGGCTGTGTGCTGCCCAGGACGGCTTTGAATGCAGCCCAACACAAATTCATAAACTTGAAACATTATGAGATTTTTTTTGTTAGCTCATCAGCTATTGTTTGTATTAGTGTATTTTATGTGTGGCCCAAGACAATTCTTCCCATACGGCCCAGGAAGCCAAAAGGTTGGACAGCCCTGGGTACAGCATGAGATGAGGCTGACACAGGATCAGGGAGTCGACTGGCTTTACCTAAATGCCTTGTATTAAATGCCCTGGACTTCCTTCTGCAGGAGCTTCTGAAGCTTTCTGAATAGGAGAACACTATGCCAGAGCTGAGTTTTTATAAGGATGCTGCTGGTGGGAAGTAAATTTAGACTGAGCAAGATAGAAGACTGTCTATGTTAAGGATAACCCAGTATGTGTTTCCAAGGCTAGGACTGGGCAGCTGGTTGAAGGCAGGGTAAGCAGTTGGTGATCTGTCTGGGATTTTGATAACTGGGATATTGACAATCAAAGTGGCAAATGTGGAAAAACCCAGAGAAGGAAATTAAGAGAATACTATTTGTTTCTCTGACAGAAAAAGAGAAAGAAGTGAAGGAAAGCAGGTCATCTTCCTCTTCTCTAACAAAAGAAGAGGTGATCCGTGGGATGGAAAGGGGCCTTGGATGGGGACAGGGGAAAAAATACTGTAGGACTTGGTCAGGAAAACTACCCAACGAAGACTGAGAGGAGAATCCAGGGCCTTTAAGGGCCACTTGGGCAGGAAAACACGAATATGTGGGGTGAACAGGCTCCCTAGCTCTTTGGGTGGGCATATGATCTTAGTGGCTGCCAAGCAGATGTGGAGAAGCCAATGGCTTCCTTTCTGACATGCTTCTTTACCTCCAGGACATTGTGTTCATCTGGTTTCCCTTCTACCCCCCCACCCCACCCCATCTCCCCACCCCCGGCCTACCTTGTTTCATTCTGCTTAGTAGGTTCTTCTCCCCGCCTTAGGCTTTGGGTTATCCCAAAGTCTCCGTCCTTGGACCTCTTTTCTATTTACTCACACTCTTTAAATGATCTCACCCAGCATCGAGGCTTTAAACATGATTAGTAAGATGATGACCTCATGTTTATATTGTCTAGCAAGCTACCTACTTAACATCTCTACTTAAATACCTAATAGACATCTCAGACATGTAAGAGGAACAACTTTTGATTCCCTCTTCACTGTCAATCAACCTAGCCCTTTTCTCATAAATTTCCACCTTATAAAATGACAATTCTCTTAACCTCAAATTCCTGAGTCTGTCTTATCATCATTCTCTTATGAGTCATGTCTAGTCAATCAGTGAGTCCTGTCAGATATGTCTACACATCTGTCCTGCACTTGAGCACTTACAGTAGACTCTCAGTTACCCAGCACCCATGGGGCTTAGTAGATACCCAGTAATTGTAAGTAGACCCTTTGTTAACTGAAACTCAAGCAACTGGCTGACACTGTGAAGCACCTGGCAAAATCTCAAGCAACCAGATTCTGCCGGCTGCTTGAGAGTGCCATTGCCTGAGTTCCGATTGACATAGTCTGCTGTACTTCCCAACACTGCACCCTCCTGGTATCAGCCACCAATTTTTCTCCCCAGGGCTCCTGTAATAGTGCCTGGTTTGTTCTTTGCTCTTTTTTGTGATTATGTCACCCTCCTACTCACATATTTCTTCTCCAATGGCATGCTATCGCAGTTAGAGTGAAAGCCCAATATGGCCCCTATGGCTTCGTCTGAATTGGCCCTTACTTCCATTCCTTACCACTCTTTCTCTCAATCAACTCACATAGCCATACCAGCCATACCAGCCAGGCTGTCCCTTGAACATAGCAACCACATTTCCTATCCCAGAGCCTCTTTCTGAAATGCTTATCCAAGATATTCTCCTGGCTTACTCTTTTCCTTCATTCAGGGCATAGAGTCTTTCTCTGACCACTTTTATCATTATCCTGCTTTATTGTTCTATAGCCCTCCATCACTACATGATATGTTATATGTTTGCTTTGTACAGTGTGTTTTTTCCTTTTATGAAAATTATCTATTGCCACTAGGACATAAATCATAGGTCAGATTGTTTCTCGGTGATATATATATATCATCTTCATCATGTATAAAAATGCCTGCCCACAGTAGGTACCTAATGAGTATTTATTTAAAGAGTGGAAAAAGCATAAGTTAGGCTGAAATTGGAAATTGAAAGAGCAGAAAGATCAAAGGTGAAGGGCATTGGGGATTTGAGAGTTGGTGAGACTATAGCTGGCACATCCATCATGGATTCCAAGGCAGATATGAGAAGTCAGGAGGATGGGTAAACTGGGATATGGGTAGTGAAAATGATCAAGAGATCAGTGAGCAGGTGCAGTGGGAGAAGTGGAAGAAGGAAGCTCTAGTCAGAAAGGAATTCTGAAGTTGATTGTTTTGGAGAAAAGGAAGCATGAGTATATTGAGTAATTATGCATATTCTCAGGACAGGAGCTATATTTTACTCATCTTTTCATCTTTTGTGCTCAGTATAGTGGAGCACACACCAGACCCTCAATCTGTTGGTATATGAGGAGACCCAATTTCCAGGTTTCACAGCTGCATAGATTTTTATTCTGGCGCCTTGTATTTTCCAAATGGCACAGTGAGAACACCATATTCTTATGCTG
>PVKE010053363.1:0-10064 GCA_004027555.1 Craseonycteris thonglongyai | reverse complement strand
CAGACAACAAAAACAGTGAGGATGTGGAGAAAAGGGAACCCTTATGTACTATGGTGGAATTTAAACTGGTATGATCACTATGGAAAACAGTTGGACAACAAAAAATTAAAATGAGATTAACATATGATATAGCAATTCCACATTTGGGAATATATGAGTATCCAAAGGCAATGGAAACACTAACATGAAAAGACATTTGTGTCCCCATGTTTGTAACAGCATTATTTACAGTGGCTAAGACATAGAAACAACCTAAGTGTCCATTGATAAATGAAGTTGTAGACTTCAAGAGTGGGTAAATGCTGTACTCACCTCCTCCGATGGCCAAATCAAAATTCTAGCTAAATTATAGAACAACCATCATTGAGAACCACCTGAAGACTAACCGAACAGAAGTCCTATAACAAAGGCTATAAAGAAGCCCCTATGATATTGGTAGGAAGGGTGGGGATGTGAAACAGGTCTCACACCCAAAATGGGGCGATTAAGAATTGGGAGGGATATCTATGTTGTGGAGGTCCCCTCTGAGGAATGAGGGGTCCCAGACTCATACCTAACTCCCCAGCCTGGGGCACCACTGCAGGGAAGAGGAGTCCTCATAATATCTGATTGTGAAAATCAGAAGGATTGCATCTTAATGAGACCAAGGGCTGCTGGAATCCCAGGCATTCCTCTTGAGTGGCCATGCACAGATGCCCTCACTGACAAACTCACTCACTCTTGGGCTCAGTGCAAGGGAAGCAGCTTGAAAAGCACCAAGGATACACAGAGGTACTAAATTGCCTAGCTTCAAGGTAAGCACTGGAGGAGCAGAGGTCAGGTCAGCTTTGTCCAGGAACAGAAGTGCTGACAGGCATCATTGGTCCCCCTACTCCCTCCCAAGGGGGCAGGGACAGGAAGGCACCAAAGCTGAGCTCTTCATTAGCTTGGATAACACTGTTAGCCCTGCCCATAATTCCCAGATTCCACACCACCCAACATGCACGCTGGGCTGAGTACCACTTACAGTGGCTTTTCCACACAAGGAGCCTGCCTTGGCTCATGCTGCAGACTATCCTAAAATATCTCCAAGGTCCACAAACAGCAGATAAGCAGCATCTGGCATCAGTGTGCCCTGTACCTCGTAAATGGCCCCAAGCCCAGCCCAAACAGCGACTGACCACAACGTGTGTAATAACTCCCATCAGGTGGCCCCAAGCCTGGCATAAGCTGCAGCCAGTGTTGGCTTGGAGCGTAGCTTCAACTAAGCAGCCACAAACCCGACACAAGAGGCAGCTGGCCTCAGCTCGTGTTATGGTTCCCACCCAATGGTCCCAAGCCCAGTACTAGTGGCAGCTAGCCTCAGTTCACAGCATAGTCTCTCCCAAGTGCCTCCAAGTCCGCACAAGAAGATCACTTTGTAGCCCCCACCAGGTAGCCCCAAGCTGACCACAAACAGCAGCTGACCTTGGCCTGTACCAGAGCCCCTCCCAAGAGGCTCCAGAACCAACACACCTGGTAGGCAGCTTCAGATCACACCACAGCACCACCCAAACACTTATACAAGCAACACATCTGAAGGGTGGGCTGGCCTGGCACCAGAGACCCATGTAAGCAAATCCTGCTCCAGGGGGTCAGCTCCTACACAACAGCTTGTCTGCTGTATTAATGGCTAGCCCTCATAGCCAGTCAGCCTGAGGGAAAATACCACCCATTGACATGCCAACTGCAATCAAGGCTCAACCACAACAGGAAGCTACACACTAGCCACACAAGGGACACATCTGGAGCACTCAGCTCAGGTGAATAGGGAGACTGTGCCACTGGTCCTCACAGGAAACTGCAACATACAGCCACTCTGACAATACTGGGAGTATAGCAGGTCTAGCTAATACATAGGAACAAGCATAAGGAGGTAGCCAAAAGGAAGGGACAAGAAAATATGTCCCAAATGAAAAAAACAGGATAAAGCTCAAGAAAAAGAACTAAATGAAATGGAGACAAGCAATCTATCAGATACAGGGTTCAAAATACTGGTTATAAGGGTGCTCAGTGAACTTAGGGGAAGAATAGATGAACTCAGTGAGAACCTCAACAAAGAGAAACCATAAAAAAAAAAAGAAGAAGAATAGATTACGGTAGAAGTGTTCAATCTTTTGGCTTCCCTGGGCCACATTGGAAGAATTGTCTTGGGACACACATAAAATACTCTAACACACAATAGCTGATGAACTAAAAAAAAAAAAGTGCAAAATGAATTTGTGTTGGGCCATATTCAAAGCCACACTGGGCTGCAGGTTGGACAAGCTTGCATTACAGAGAATCAACAGCAGATTAAATGAAGCAGAGGATTGAATCAGTAATCTGAAAGATAAGGTAGTGAAAAATACCCCATTGGAACAGAAACATAATTTTTAATGAGGATAGTTTAAGGGACCTCTCAGGTAAAATCAAGCTTACAAACATTTGCATCATAGGAGTACCAGGAGGAAAAGAGAAAGAACATGGGATTGAAAACTTATTTGAAGAAATAATGACTGAAAACTTCTCTACCCTGGTAAAGGAAACAGACATACAAGTCCAGGAAGTACAGAGTGCCAAGCAAGATGAACCCAGAGATGCCCACACCAAATACATATCGTAATTAAAATGCCAAAGACTAAAGACAGAAAAGAGAATCCTAGAAGCAGCAATAAAAGAGCTGTTAGTTACCTGCCAGGAAGTTCCCATAATACTGTCAGCTAATTTCTCAACAGGAACTTTGTAGGACAGAAGGGATTGACAGGAAATATTCAAAGCTATGAAAAGCAAGGATCTATAAGTAAGATTACTCTACCCAACAAGGCTATCATCTAGAATCGAAGGAAAGAGGGTGTTCCTTATAAAATAAGGCTAAAGAAGATCATCTCTACCAAATCAATATTATAAGGAATGTTAAAGGGATTTCTTAAAGTAGAAAAAAATGAAAAAATATGTATAAGAAAATTTAGGACAATAAAAAATTTTCACTGACAAAGCCAAACACTTGGTGAAAACAGTGGATCAACAAAATATAAAGCTAGTACAAAAGGCAAAAGTACAAAGATCATGGGTAATTACAATAATAAATTAAGGGATATACATGTATAAAAGAAGTAAAAATATAATAAACACACACAATAGAAGTAAAAATATGATAAAACAAAATCAGAAATGTGGATTTGAGTAAAAATTGTAGTGATTTTAGAATGTTTGAACTTAAGTGAACATCAAGTTAAAATAGACTGCTATAAACATAGAATAGTATATATGGAGTACAAGGTAACCACAAACCAAAAGTCTACAGAGGTATGCAAGAAATAACAAGAAGGAAATCCAAATACAACACTATAAAGTCATCAACATACAAGTGAAGACAGCAAGAGAATAGGAAAGAAACAAAACTACAAAAACAATCAGGATGGGGAAGCCAGGATGGCTCAGTGGGTTAAAAGCTCACTTTGCAGCCCTGGAGACCAAGGACCGAATCCCAGCCCCGGCCCCGGCCCATGCGGACCCATATGCTGAACTGGGGAGTGCCCCCATTTTGGTTCTCACCGGGGTGAGACCCCGGCCCAGTTCCTGCCCTGTGCAGCCCCACTCCCACCTGTGGAATGTAACTATGTGGAAAAACCAATGATGTACAACTATGGAGACTGTTCTGGGCCCTCCCCCTTCTCTCTGTCTCTGTATCTCTCTCCCTCTGTCAAAAACAAAAAATAAATCTTTAAAAAATATATAAAAAACCCAAAAAAAAAAAAACCAATCAGGAATCACTAAAATATCAATAACTATGTTGCTATCCACAATTACTTTAAATATAAGTGTATTAAATGTTCCATCAACAGACAGGGTGACTGAATGGATAAAAAAAACAAGACCATAACATATGCAGCCTACAAGAGACCCACTTTAGATCAAAATACATACACAGACAAAATAAAGGGATGGAAAAAGATAAATCATGCAAATGGACACAGACTGAAAGTAAAAAGATGGAAAAACATATCTTGCACATGGAAATAAAAAAATAGCTTGGGTAGCAATACTTGTATCAGCTGAAAAAGACTTAATACAAGGGCTGTAACAAGAGACAAACGGGCATTTCATAATGATAAAGTGATCAATACAACAGGAGTATATAACTACATTAGGTGTGTACCTAATATAGGAGCACCTAAATATATAAAGCAAATAGTGATGAACATAAAGGGAGAGAGCAACAGTAATACAGTCAACAGTAAAGTAGAGGACTTATAACAACCCGTTTACATCTATAGATAGGTCATCCAGACAAAATCAAGAAAGAAACAGTGCCCTTAAGTGATACATTAGACCAGATGGACTTAATTGATAATTCTAGTAAATCTGACCCCAAAGTAGCAACAGAATATATATTGCTATCAATCAGGGCACATGGAACATTTTCAGAAATAGACCATATGTTAGGCCCAAAATAAGTCTCAGTAAATTTAAGAAGACTGAAATTATACCAAGCATCTTCTTTGATCACAGTGGTATGAAACTAGAAATCACAAGACAAAAACTGAAAAACACATAAACACATGGAGTCTAAATAACATGCTACTAAACAATGAATGGAATAAAAATAAAATGAAGGAAGAAATCAAAGATATCTTGAGATAAATGAAAATAAAACAACCCAAAGTTTATGGGACATAGCCAAAGTAGTTCTAAGAGGGAAATTCATAACAATACAAGCCTACCTCGAGAAATAAGAAAAATCTCCAACAATCTAACCTTACACCTAAGGAACTAGAAAAAGAACAAACAAAGCCTGAAATGAGTAGAAGGGAGGAAATAATAAAGATTCCAGAGGAAATAAAAGAAATAGAGCCTAATAAACACTAGAAAAATTAATAAAACCAAGAGTGGTTCTTTGAAAAGTTAAACAAAATTGATAAACTTTTAGCCATACTCATGAAGAAAAAAAAAAAGAGCACAAATAAATAAAATCAGAATGAAAGAGGAGAAGTGACAACAGACATCACAGAAATAAAGGATAATCGGGAAATATGATGAATGATTATATATCAACAATTGGAGAAACTGGGAGAAATAAATTCCCTGAATCATGCAATCTTCTAAGGCTGAATCAGAAAGAAACAGAGCATCTGAACAGACTAATAGCTTCTAATAAAATCAAATTAGTAATAATATTTCCAGCAAACGAAAACTCTGGACTGGATGACTTCACAGGCGAATTTTACCAAACATTCAGAGAATTAATACCAATTCTTCTCAAACTAGTCTAAAAAATTCAAGAGAATTGAAGGCCACCAAGCTCATTTTACAAGTCCAGCATTACCCTGATGCTAAAACCAGAAAAAGACACTACCAAAAAATAAATAAGTAAATAACTTTAAAAAATTAAAAAATATATAGGCCAATATTCCTGATTAACATGGATGCGAAAATCCTCAACAAATTTTAGCAAATGGAATTCAACAATACATTTTTTAAAAATCATACACTGTGATCAAGTGGGATTTATTCCTGGGACATAAGGCTGACTTAATGTCCACAAGTCAATTAACATGATTTATCAGACAAACAAAATGAAGGAAGAAAATCATATGATTATATCAATAGATGCAGAAAAAGTATCTAACATCTGATTAAAAAATAGGCAGAGGACCTGAATAGACATATCACCAAAGAGGACATTACAGATGGCCAATAGACATATGAGACGTCTCTAACATCACTAATCATCAGGGAAATGCAAATTAAAACTACAACGGAATATTACTTCACACCTGTCAGAATATCTATCATCAATAAATCAACAATTAAGTGTTGGCCAGGATTTGGATAAAAGGGAAACTTCCTGTACTATTGGTGGGAATGTAAATTCATGCAGCCATTGTGGGAAAGAGTATAGAGATTCCTCAAAAATTTAAAAATTGAACTAGCATGTGACCCAGAAATTCCGCTTTGGGGTATTTATCCAAAGAAATCCAAAATACTAATTTAAAAGATATATGCACCCCTATGTTCATTGTAGCATTATTTATAATAGCCAAGATATGTAAACAACCCAAGTGTCCATGGATAGACAAATATATAAAGATGTGATACATACAAGTGTTTCTGGAAAGTATCTAGCCATGTAATTATTCTCATTATATTAACAATGGGTGGATATTTTTTTCTAGATAACTCATATACACAATAGAATATTACTCAGCTATAAAGAGAATGAAATTTTGCCATTTGTGACAACATAGATGGACCAGAGAGTATTGTACTAAATGAAATAAGTTAGACAGAGAAAGATAAATACCATATGATTTCACTTATATGTGGCATCTAGAAATAAAAATAAAAATAATGAACAAACAAAACAGAAACAAACTTGTAGATACAGAGAACAAATTGTTGCCAAATGGAGTGGGTAGGGGATGGATGGAAAAGGTGAAGGGATTGAGTAATTCAAATTACCAGTTATACAAATAGGGATGTAAAGTACAGCATAGGAAATATAGTCAATAATATTATCTTTAACTACGTATGTATGGTGTCGGGCACTTATCAGGTTGAATATGTGTTAAGTGATATAAATATCTAATCACTATGTTCTACACCTGAAACTAATGTAATATTGTATGTCAACTATAACTGAAAAAAAAATTTAAACTTTAAAAAAAGATGTTGTGGTACATACATACAATGTAATATTATTCAGTCATGAATCAATGAGGCATTCCTATCATTAGTGACAGTATGAACGGACCTTGAGTGTATTACACTAAGGAAAGTAAATTAGACAAAGACAGATATTGTATGAGCTTACTTATATGTAGAATCTTAATTAAGTAAAAAACTAAAACAAAACCAAACTCATAGAAAAGGAGATCAGATTTGTGGTTACCAGAGGTGGGATAGGGAATGGTGAATTAGAGGACTTTATTTAAAAGGTATAAACTTGTATTTATAAGACAAATAAGTACTGGGGATATAATGTACAACATGATGACCTCTGCTGTATAATATATATGAAAGTTGTTGAGAGAGTAAATCCTAAGAGTTCCAAGCACACGCACACACACACACACACACACACACACACACACACACACTTTGGCTTTTTAAAATTCAGTCTGCATGAGATGATGGATGCTAACTAAATATATTGCAATAATCATTTCATATATATATATATATATATGTTTGTGTGTGTGTGTATATATATATATATATATGTTAAATCATTTTGCTATACCTCTTAAATCTATTCCATGCTATATGTTAATTATATTGCATATCAATAAAACTGGGAGGAAAAGCATGTAGTAATACTTGGAAATTAATTATAAAAAGAGACCCCTTAAAACACTCAACAATAGAATAAATGGGGTCTCCTTAAATGGCCGTTTCAGAGGGAACTTCACTCTTTCTTCTAATTAAATCCTGGTATACATTATTAAATTAGCGCAGAATTTGTTCTGTCTTAAGTACTTCCTAATTATACATATTCAAATATGTTAAAGTGCATTTAACCAAATTTTGATAATAAACTGATGTGTATTCAATATTATATCATTCTAGTCATTGCCAGAGGCCATGATTCTGTTTTCTCCTACAAGTCTGCTCCAGGTAAATCAGTTTTCTGTCCTCACCTTGAATAACCTTCCATAGAACTTTCAAGTAATCTGCCAAGTGGTGAAGAGGTTAAACATAGTAGTCTGACAAACATGCACTTATTACTGATCTTGTCTTTAGACCTCAGAAGAATTCTCTCTGCCCCAGAGTCCTGATCTGTACAATGGGAATAATGTCCACCTCCTAGAATGGTTGAAAATGTAATGAGAGGCCATGTGTGTCAATTATCCCACACAGTATATGGCACACAGCGAGCAGTGAATCAGTAACAGAAAGTATCATTGCTAACTGGGCATCCCTTTCACTGCATTGCATTCACACTAGGTTCAACGTGACTTGTGCATCAAAAGGAAAGTCCATGTGCTATGCCAGAATGTTAGTCTCGAGGAGAACTGTAAATTCCTGTCTCGGACCTGCGTCCAGACTGATAAGGTAGATATCAGAACACTTTCTTGAAGGTGCAGGTCAAGGGCCTCAAAATTTGTGTACAGATATCTATAGGGTATGTGACTGCTTTTTATTGTTATAACTGGGTTCTCATATGGGTGGAGAGGGTGAGTAGCTTTCTAATAGTCATATTTTGTGCCAACTTGTCATGTTCCCAGAGAGTTCTCATTACCTCCAGATGGCATTATTTTCCCTTAAGGTCACCTCAGTCCTAACCCCCTGGTTTTGCCTAAACTCTCCCACTTCCATTCCTGTGGACCCACCACAACCTTGGAATTTAATACTAGTTTCCTTTGTGTGTGTATAATGAGATTTTATTTTCTTTTGAAGGAGCCATTTGCCTATATTTGTGCTAAGGTTAGTTGTTTTCCACTTTAAAACGTTAACTGAGTTAGATACTATTTGACCGTTCTTACAGATGTGGCCAGGACTCTTCAAAAGCACTTCATCAAAGGATTTTACATTTTTGTTGCTTTTTAAAATACCTTGATTCAGTCTTGAAGTTCTCTTTCTCAAAGGTTAGGCCATGAATGTGTTTTGGAACAGATTTGGAGAATTGGATTCTGAATCTGACTTTGGACGCAGAATTTCAGTGTGAGAACCAGAACCTTTAGGAAAAAATTACAATAATTGAAATGTTTCGACTTCATAATAGAATGTTTGGATGCCTTACATGAGGGAAAAAAGAGTAGCTCAATAATTTGGTGTGTGTGGCCTTTTATTCCCCCACAAGGCCAGAGAAAACAAATGACTCTGAACTCAACTGTGTTCAGTACTTCTTAATCCTTAATAGAGAGGCTATGGGAATTAGAAATTAAAGGAGTTTAGCAAAACATCTAGAAAACAATTTATATTCAAACAAAATTTTCACTGAAGCACAATCAACTCTGTCCAAACTGTTGATGCAATTGGATACAAAGTCACTACGAATCAAATTTTCCAGCTTTTTAAGTTTGGTGATGTGGGTGGGTGACATTTCTTATTTTTCCCTCATCTCTGCCAGAGTCTTAAACTGACATTAATAACAGCCACATGAAGTTGCTTTACATAAATTCTTCCTATGCATTCAAAACATCCCCACAATGAAAAGTTATTCTACCTTCTATTTCACAAATCTGAGTTCAATTCTAAAGGAGGGGATTCTATTACTTTCTTTGACTTTCTATTACTTTATATATTCAAAAACTGAAAAGTTACAGCTTTACCTGTCATATAATATTTTAAATCAGCTATTTCAATATAATGAGATCTTTTTAAAAACTGACTTGTTACAAAATATATCAGAGAACAAAGAATTGAGTTAGAAAAGAGTATCATAGAAAACATAGGAACCATAATATTTATCTCCCAAGTATCTTTATAAACCTAGTATGAATACAGACTTTTTGGAATATCTATGTATGAGTAAGTTTAATGTGAAAAATTGATTCATTGCTTTCTGGTCACACTACTTTCAAGGCAATGATAAATAAACAAAGAAACAACTTAAAAGATAAGTCAGCTAAAGAGTTAAAGAAAAAGCAAAATCTTAGGTGTCTAATTTTACATCCTCTTCACTCATGATTTCTCTGAATTATTCCTGTATTTCTGCCAGTTTGTTAAAATCAATTAAATGTAGGTGATGCATGAATATGGGTGCTATGCCTGTCTTCTCAAACCAAATGTGATAAAAAGCCAGTTTGTTTGTTTTTACAATTTCAGACTAATGCATTTGTAAGATATAGTACAAATGTTGTGGCAGTATAAAATTGCTATCAAAGTTTCTAAATGCTTACTCTCACTTTCTGTACTTATTGGAGACCAGGAACAAAGTTTTTGAATTCACACCTGTTCACAGACTGCTCTTAGAGTAGTACTTACCGTATTTTCCGGCGTATAAGATGACTTTTGAAATGAAAAAAAGTCAACCGAAAATCGGGGGTCGTCTTATACGCCGAGTATATCCCGAAAAACGTCTCGATATGCCGCTAAACGAATTTTCCAACTCGATCCCG
>PVKE010053362.1:0-10063 GCA_004027555.1 Craseonycteris thonglongyai | reverse complement strand
TAAGATGGTCTCTAGGTCCATCCATGTTGTCACAAATGACTGTATTTCATCACTTCTTATCGCTGAGTAGTATTCCATTGTGTAAATGTACCACATCTTCTTTATCCAGTCATCTATTGAAGGACATTTTGGTTGATTCAATGTTCTGGCCACTGAACAGTGCTGCGATGAACATGCAGGTACAAACATCTCTAAAGATTAAGGTTTTCAGGTTTTTTGGGTAGATGCCCAGTAGAGGGATGGCTGGATCATATGGTAATTAAAATGCCATTGTATTTTGATAGAGGTCGCATTGAATCTATGGATTGCTTTGAGTATTATCAACATTTTTACAATATTAGTTATTTCTATCTATGAGCATGGTATATGCTTGCATTTATTTATCTTCACTTTTTTTCCAATATCATATAATTTTCCAACTACAGGTCTTTTACTTTCTTGGTTAAATTAATTCCTAGGTTTTTGTTTGTTTGTTTGTTTGTTTTGTTATTGTTTTGTTTTTGATGCAATTGTAAATGGGATTGTTTTCTTAATTTTTCTTTTTGATAATTTCTTATTTGTGTACAAAAAAAGTGGTTTCTAAATATTAATTTTGTATACCTGCTACCTTACTGAATTCATCTATCAGTTCTAGTAGTTTTTCGAGGGAAGCTTTGGGGTTCTCCCTATGTAGTATATGTCATCAGCAAATAATGACCATTTTACTTCTTCCTTCCAAATTTGAATGACTTTTATTTCTTGTTTTTGTCTGAATACTATTGCTAGGATTTTAATACTATGTTGCATAAAGGTGGTGGAAGTAGATATCCTTGTCTTGTTCCTGATCTTAAGGAAAACACTTCTAGCTTTTCACCATTGAGTATAATGTTAACACTGTGTTTGTTATATCTGGCCTTTGTTATGTTTGGGTATGTTCCCTTTATTCCCACTTTGTTGATATTTTTTTCATCATAAGTGGGTGCTAGATTTTTCAAATACATTTTTTTTTGCATCTAGTAATAAGATCATATAATCTTATCCTTCATTTTTATATGTGGTATATCACATTAATTGATTTGTGAATATCAAACCAAGAAGAAACAGAAAAATCTGAACATATTGATAACTATCAAATCAGTAGTTAAAACACTCCCAACAAAAAAGAAGTCCTGGGCTGGATGAATTTGCTGGTGCATTCTACTAAACCTTCAAAGTATTAACATGTATCTCAAACTATTTCAAAAAATTTCAAGAGGAAAGGTGGTTCCCAAGATCATTCTACAAGGTTGGCATTATTCTGATTCCAAAACTAGACAAAGACACTACATAAAAAGAAAAGAGAAAATAAAATAAAAGAGAAGAAAATTATAGGTCACTATCCCTGATGAACATAGATACAAAAATCTTCAACAAAATACTAGCAAACCAAATTCAGCAATACATTAAAAAGATCATACACCATGAACAAGTATGATTACTTTGGGGAATTCATGGTTCATCTATCATTAATCAATCTCCTAGCCATAGTCAATCTATAAAGCTTCCCATCAGAATTTAATGCTTCAGATGATTTCTCTATGTGTGGTGTGCAACCCATATCCCCCTTTTAAATAGAAGCACTCATTTTACCAGCTTCCAAATGTGTTGGCTACTGTTTGTTAATAGCTACATCTCTCTGTAGAAATTGCCCTTCCTGGGGGAAGTCTGCTTGGAATGAATAGCAAGTGGGAGACAACAAAAACCCACCCCTTTGCCTCAATTAGAGGCAACTTTTGTAAGTTCTTTTTAGTTCTGAGACACTATGTAGAATTAGTGTTCACTATGGCTTCTATAATAACTTACTACACAGTTCAACATTCCATTTGCACAATACTGGCCTTGTCAGTTTCTTACATGTATTCCTGAGAGCATCCCCAATAAAAGTCTGCTTATAAATCTCAGTCTCAGAGTACGCTTCCAGAAAAATTCATACATTAGATGATAAATGTCTAAAATGCAATTTGGGAACTAGATTAGCTTTTGGGCTTTTGTTTTATTGACACTGAGAGTCCCATCACCAGTGGTAAGTGGAGTATTAATAGCTCCTGTAAGTTATGGGGTAAATTGTTTAAAAACAAAATTGATGGTAAACAGCTATTAAATAACAGTGGAAAGGAAGGCAATAGCCAGTGCAATGACTCAGGTGGTTTAGAGGATCAGAAAAAGTATTAATTGTAAAAACTTTGAGTTGGAAGGGTTCTGATAAGTGCACTAAATAAAGACAACAATAGGTTGAAGATAATTATGAATAATATAAAATGAAGTGTGATGTGAAAGTACCTTCATAGCCTTTAATGACATAGTCATTCTTGGCAGCCAAAAGGTAGAAGAAGCCAAACAACAGGCCAGCACTTATGAAAATGGATCTCTAGAGATGGTAAAATTCTCAGTCCCAGCACATCTGTTAACCAAGATTAGAGCACTGGTTTAGGTGGAGTAGAACTCCAATACTTGAAATAATTACTTTTGGGGTGGTGCTTTCAAGAATTCAAAATTCCATACCTTTCTGAACATTCTGGACTCGCAGAAGTGGCTCACTACCTTTGTGAATATCAGTATTCTCTCTCTTGGTGATGAAAATGCAGAGAAATCCATTTTATATTCCAACACATACTTCTTTTCAGGAAATACCGATACCTCTCCTCTTGACCAAGAGACAAATAATAATAACCCACCCAGGAAAATACTTGAAGCTATAGGTCTTAACCAACATGTACCAATAATAACAGCCTAAGGAGAAACCGTGAGAAAGATGTTGATCATTGTCCACTGATAGACCCCACCAAAATATTTTGGAGTGACATTTTCAATAATAAAATAAATAGCTAGTGGATCACAACATTTGGAGAAAATGAGAAGTAGCTTCTGCCCTAGAAAATCTGCCCAGGCCTAACTGAGGGAATATATATGGGACTGGATATTAAGAAAGATGAATTAAGGGGGATGGAGTACTTAGTTTGATAAAGGAGATTTTATTTATGTAATATCATCCTTTCATTATATAGCATTTAACACCCTGGCAAGAATTCAGAGAGATGATACTAACATGTAACTAGGATGTCTCTTGAAAGACTAGAAAAAGCCATGGTCTATACAATGTGAAGTGCACACTGACTGCCATGGCAAATAGTGGAGGAAAAAATTAAAAGACTCAGAGAAGTGGGAATGCTAACACGGATATGTTACACAAGACTATCAGCTAACTGCTTGACTAATGGACAGGTTAGATTCCATATGAAGAAAGACCCTGCTATACCATGTATGTCTGTGCAGTACTGATCTTCCTGTTCTTTCCCATAGGAATCCCTGCCTATTTGTTTAGAGAACTGTTATGGGACTATCCAAACATTTAAAGCACTATTGGACAGCAAATATAAGTTGACATTAATAGTCAAGGAACTGAAGCATCCCCATGGTTCCATGTTAGACTATAGGCATATATTGGCCAGGTAATAAACCCAGGTCTGGCTTGAAACGCTCCTACATTGTGCACAGACCCTGCTCAATGCTCATTTCTCTTGTCTCCAAAAGTATAGTTAAATTTGACCTTCCTGATTAACTTGGGGGATAAGAAATATAGTGGAAAGAATAGCAGAAGCTTCTGAAACTGTCACTCACCTCCAAAAAACATATTCAAACAAACAAACAAACAAAGCAATGTTGGGTACAGTTAGAGATTAATGCTATCTTCATTGACTTGAAAGATACCAGAGTGGTAGTCTACATCATATCACTATTTTACTCCAGTCTGACCCTTTACCAAAAAAAAAAAAAAAAAAAAAAAGAAAGTAAGGCAGCAGAAGAAAGCTGACTTCTGTAAACATAAATGAGCAGTAACCCTAGTTGAAGCTGCTGCATTGCATATTATAATTTTGCTAGAACCAATCAACACAATTGGGTTGTAAGATGTATGACCATTGATCTGGCATATGAGTTTGCTTCCATTGCTATGAGAAAGGAGAATTAAAGTAGTTCACACTTATGTGAAACAGGTATCAGTATATATTTTTATTTTTGCTTTAAGTTTAGCTCTACACCTAGTCTACTATATCAATGATATAAGGTTAATCAGACTGGATATCACAAAGCAGAAAATATATTTGAGTCTTTGGTATGACCCATGTACACTGGAGAGAGGAGGATAAACCCTACAAATATGAAAGCTTCAGGAATTGAGTTGATTGTGGTATGTCTAGACATACTATCTAAAATAAAGAACAAATGACAGTATCTTATTATTTCCACCACTGAGAAGGAAGCACAATTCTTGGTGGGTCTTTTTAGATTCTGGCAACAATACAATCCACAGCTGGAAGGACTAATATTTACCTTTTTACCTATTGACACAGAAGGCAGTCACATTTTTGGGAGGGTCCAAAACAGGAAAGAGTTCTTCAATAAGTCTAGGATAAATAGCAAGCCCGCTGCTTGGGCCATATAATCTGGCTAACTGTTTGGTGCTGGAACTGTCTGTGACGAGAAAAATCACTATGTAGTGGTTATAGCAAGTCCTAATAGGAAAACCACAATTTAAAGCCCCAGGATTCTTAAGAAAGAACACACCATCTGTAAGAAAAAACTATGCACCATTAAGAAAATAGCTCCCATCCTATCCTGAGTCCTGGCAGTGAGAAAGTGGCTGGTCTTGAGACATTACATGACCATTTGGTCATAGCTATACATAATGAGTTGGATTCTGTCAGAACAAAGAGTGGTATGAATTGGTGGTCTCAATAAAAAGCCATCATAAGATGAAAATATTATAGCCTAAAGAAGGCATAAGAAGGGCCAGAGGCATGAATCATCTTCATGAGCAGGTTGCCCAGATCATATCAAGCTACACTCTGTTCACACCTCTGACCTTATGATGGACAGCCCTTTTGGATGACTGACAAAGGACAAAATATTTTCAATATGGGGTGGCTTGATATGTTAATATTATCTGAAAATGGATTGTTGTGGCATTATGTTCCCAATCAGGAATATTTTTGAAACAAAGTTGTGAGGAAAAACTTTCCAAGAACAGAGTTTTGGATGATTTACCTAATTATCTACTTTGTGTGAGAGGAGAAGTGGCATGAGATAAGAATACACATAAAAGCATTGGCAGTGATGAATGTTTTGGCTAGTTGCTCAGGAGCCTGAAAATAAAATAAAATAAAAAGATTGAAGATTGGAAATAAGATCTAAGGAAGAAGCATGTGGATAGACCCATGGGAGTGAATGCTATTGTAAAAATTTTTGTCTTACATATTAATACTCAGCAGAAAGCATTCAAATGAAAAGTGCTAAATACTAACCATCAAAGCAGAATGTTTCATCTGGCCTCTATCATTTGGTAATATGATGGGTTCATAGAATTGTTATAGTGGTAGGAATAGAAGCTATCTATGCATAAGCTCCAAACTTGGGCTCTAACTCACGACTGATCTCTGCACAATGTTCAAATTCCAGTTACAGAGACAAACTCTGAGTTCCCATTACAACACTATCCCCTGAGAGGACCAACCTGCTATCTTGCTACAAACAGATTATAGTGAACTCTTTCTGCTATAGAAATCTTGAAAAAGATTGCATATATTTTGTGCATGGAATTTCCTTTCCTACCTCAGCCAACATCACTAACCAAGGGCTTAGACAGTGTTGGAGCCCAGTGACACAGGATACGCCACAGAATTGTTTTGGACTAAGATATACACTTTCCAACAAGAAGATGCAACAGTGGGCATTTGACAATGGTCCTAGCAAATTCCACACCACCCACAATCTATTACCTATTAAAGTAATAAATCAATCTTTTGAAGCTACAATTGGGGGTTTGACTTGAAGATGTTGCCTTCTGAGAACAGGACACTTCTAGGACCTTATATGCTCTGAATAGTCCATGGTAAGTAAAATATCTGGGTTCAAAAAGTAGGGGATAGAAGTAAAAGGGTAGCTTAACTTACCATCATCTCCAGGATCTCCTTTAGGAAATCTTCGCTTTGTATCCCTGTAAATTTAAGTTCTGAGAATCTAGAATAGCAATGTCCAATAGAAATATCTGCAATCATGGATTTGTTCAATATTTATGTTGTCCAACACACATATATCTGTTAAGCACTTTAAATATGACTAGTGTGACTGAGAAACTCAATTTCCTATTTTATTGAACTTTAATTAATTGAAATGTAAATTTGTATAGCTACATGTTTGCTGCTGGCTCCCATATTAGACAGTTCAAGTCTAGAGAACCTAATACCCAGAGGAAAACGCTTTCACCAGAAAACACAGTGAGAGTCCCAGTGAACATTTAAATTTATTTTATCTCTGCTGCTCAGTCATTTTCAGCTTCTTATGGCCATATGCAAAAAGGCAAGAAAAAAGATCACTATGTGAGAGTTGACACGAATTATCTGCAGTAAGAAGAGCTTCTGATCCCGGATGGGGGAAGGAAGAATAGTTTGCTTACCTAAATGATTCACTAATGTTGTACTTGGTCTCTTGGTACTCCCTTGACAGTTTCTGATAGTACATGGATGAGAACAGACAAAAGGCCTGAAAAGGGCAAAGTGAAAGGAACTCATAACTTTCAGAAATTATGTTTGGGATCACCTCAACAGGTAAGCTACTTAGACCAACGGGGATATTAGCCAACGAAAAGGACAATCTAGTATAGTATGGGTAATAGAGAAGAATGATGACAATTATCAACTGCAGCCTAGAAACAGCTGAAGTAATGACAGTGATATAGAATGCTTCTTCCAAAAAACCTTCCTTTATAGATGTTGTTGGAAACACGATCAAACAGAATCAAGGTGTTATTCTCAGAGGAGGAGAATTATCTATAAGAAGTGACTAGATACATAATGAATAGACTTTGTGGTGGCCTGCCCAGAGTCCCTTATAGGACCAAAGCACTAATTTCTTCAGATAACCGGAATGTTTGCTGCTGAAGACAAACCTTTATACCTTTAACCTTTCAGGAGAGCAAAGTGTCTTGTAAAGTTATGCCCCCTGCCTGGGACCAGCCCTAGCCAATGGACATTAAGTGAGGCATACAAATGGCTTCTTCCTTTAGCTCAATTTGGGAGAAAATGTAGTGTCAACCCAGTTGCTGAACTCTTGTGGAATCAATGTAGTCTCTGTTTATATAACATTGCTATTCAATGTCTTCCTTTGCACAATTTCATTTCCCTCATGCTTTACATCTCTTGTTTCCAAGTGTACTGCCTAATAAACCTTGTACAATTATCCCAGAGCTTGTTTCTTGAGGCATTAACTTAAGATAATTCCCTTGCTTTATCAACTCGTCTATGAAACACTCCTTCAGATCTCTGCTCTCATGTAAAAGTCAACATTTCTCCGCCTATCTTGGCATCTTAGAATGCTATCACTTGTGAAGTAGTTGGAGTTTTCTTTTTTCCTCCTTTTCTGTAGCCCCTTCCCTGCATCTATAACCAGTTTCTGGTTGGGAAAGCCCAGCCCAGGCCAAGGTTCATACTTGCTTGTTGTTAAACACTAGACAGACTGACTACATGGAGAAATTGGACATAGGTGATTGACCGGGCTGTCAACTGAGCTTTTCACATTCACCATTGGTTTACAACATCTGCGCTTTCTTGGACTTCAAACCATATTATTATTTCTCATAGCCTCTGATTTTACTTCCTTTTTTTCTATATATCAGAACATTTTCTTCTTTGACATGATTTCATAGTTTAGATTTCTATCTGCACCATCCCAACTTGAAGTGATTTTTTAAAATATAGTTTTTGTAAATGTGTATAGTCTTGTCTCACAGACCCATCTACAAATATACGAGCATAAGTTATTAGCTGGTATAATCTAATATTATTTAGTCAAAATACCCTTTAACTTACTTGTAAGAAAGTCTCATTTGAGGACTGGTACTTCTTTAAAGAGCTCAATTAAATTGCCTAAGACCAACCTCTTTTTTATTTTATTTTATTTTTTTAAGATTTATTTTGAGGAGATCCAAGATGGCGGCGTGAGAGGAGAATGCCGATAACTGCCTGGGAAGGGCCTTGTGAACAGAGGGGAATCCACAGGGGAAACCCTGAGAAGAAACCTCAACTAAGAGAACCACACAACGCAGAACAACAACCAAAGGTTAGAGAAAAAAGGGGAGAGCGGGAGAGGGAAAGGGAAGCAGCGGTCCGGGGACAGAGACTCGGAGAGCGGCCCGGGGCTGGCAAAAACAAAGGGGATTGGGGGGCTACGGTCACAGTGGAGCTGGATCGAGGGCGGGCTGGAAGCCGAGACCTAGGGAGCGTGGAAGCCCCACAAGACTGTGGACAATTTAACATCCGAACTCAAGGGACAGCACACAGTGCCCTAATCAGATCACAGGGCCTGGAGTGGAACAGGGACTGTGGAGCAGGGCGGCGGCACTTCCCGGCGGGCGGGGTGAGAGCAGGGCACCAGCCCACAGCAGCTCAGCACCCCTGATTTACGGAGGAGATTGACTGTGGGGGAGCGCCTTCTGAGGACAGGGCTCTTGGAGTGAGGGCTGGGGCTTGAGTGGGCACAGCTGCATTGGACGTGCTTGGAGTGAATCCGAGGGTCTCAACAGAGCCGGGAGCGTAGAGCAGCTGCCGCCCAAGCTACCGCCTGTGCACACAGGGCTTTCGGCGCCCCGCCCACCGGGCCTCCACGGCGCAGCTGCCAGCGCGCAACTGGGCTTTTGGCGCCCAGCCCACCGGGCCGCTGCGCATCACTGCGTGCGCACACCAGGTTTTGGTGCCCCACCCACCGGGCCGCCCCGCAGTGCTGCTGCCTGCTCACTGGTGCGCTACAGGGCTTTTGGCACCCTGCTCGCCAGGCCGCCAAAGCACTGCGGCCTGTGCGCGGAACCAGCTTTCGGCGCCCTGCCCACCGGGCCGTGGCAGCGCTGCTGCCTGCTCGTGAGCGTGCAGCTGGGCTTTTGGCATCCCGCCCACCGGGCCTCTGGGGCGTTGCGGACCGCGTGCACAACTGGGCTGCCTGCCAGGTCTCCGCAGTGTCATTGCCTGTGCGCGGGACTGCGCGGCCGACCGGGGCCTCTGCCAAGCCCCAGCCCATCCAAGGGCTGCCCTGCAGGCGTGCCTTGTGGATACAATTGAAGGAGGGGCAGCCAGGAGGAGGAAAGACCAGAGCTCATGCGCCCTGCCCGCACTGAACCATCAGCCCCCCTGCTGAAAGAGGAATCTGCTATTGTGTCTCAGGCCCGCCCTAGCTCCTACTCACATGCCCCACCCCTGGCCACACCTTTACTACCCTGCTATCTAACAGCTAAGACAGCAAACTGAAGTGCCCCAGGACACAGAAGCTGTCTGCTTCCCCCAACCCTCTCCCCAAATCTCCTTCTCCCACAACTGAGTCCAAAGAAAAAATAAAGAGAAGCCCATCTGCTAGGCAAAACCCCAGAGGGAAAACAGACTCATGCATAAAGCAAAAAGCACCACATCAAACACAATGCACACCTCAGAATCCAAAGCCCCTCCAGAAGATCAGGGGCAGTCTTTAGTAAAGGACCTTGCACACTTGGAATCAAATCTAAGTGAAACAGAATTCAGGTCTGCATTAATCAAGACACTCAGAGACCTCACTCAATGCTGGCAAAGTACCGAGACACAGTTAAATGACCTCAACAAGAAATTTTCTGAGCAAAATGAGTACTTTACCAACAAAATTGAGAAGCTAGAGCAGAACCAAAAGGAACTCCTTGAAATGAAAGGCATCATGGGAGAGCTGAAAAAAGAACTGACCAGCATAGGAAACAGGGCTGACCAACTAGAGGAAAGGATGAATGAAATTGAAGATACAAACATGGAAATGTCACAGAGGGCAGAAGAAAGGGAAAGAAAAACCAAGAGAAATGAAAGAGCCCTACAAGAACTTTCTGACTCCATCAGAAAGAACAATATTAGAATAATAGGGGTACCAGAAGGAAGCGAGATGAAATCTTCTCAGAGTCTACTAAAACAAATAGTGGATGAAAATTTCCCTAACCTGTGGAAGGAATTACAGCCCCAAATCCAAGAGGAAATCAGAAGCCCTAACT
>PVKE010053361.1:0-10067 GCA_004027555.1 Craseonycteris thonglongyai | reverse complement strand
GGATTCGATCCTCGGTCCCCAGTGCTGCAAAGTGAGCGCCTAACCCACTGAGCCATCCCGGCTTCCCCAGCTCTCCATTTTTAATAACCCTGAACTGTCAACTGTCATGCTGTCTTTTTTTGGCAACACTTTACCACACAAATGACACAAAATTCAAATGTTGTGTGAATTTTGGGACACACTTTACAGTGGCGCTTTGATTCCATACCATTAAAGTACGGATTGAGGAAACAAACCATTTCATTGTCACAGAACAATGAGAGAAGGACATGTGTGTGTGTCATATACCAGTAATGCATTTGTCATAAATGGAGGCCGAATAACTTCTCAGCACCTGCGCACAGGTTCCTTCTGTTCCCTGGGCCCGGCCCTGGCCTGGAGGCCGGGGCTCGCATAGAAGCAGAACACACAACACAGTGGTGATCGTAAATATTGAGGAGTCATACAAACAGCACGTGAGAAGACGAGCAAAACTCCCAGTCATTGGGAAAATGCAAATCAAAACCATGGTGAGGTATCACTTCACACCCATGAGGATGGCTAATATAAACAGAAACAAAAAAAATAATAAGAAGAATTGGCAAGGATGTGGAGAAATCAGAAGCGTTGTGTCCTGTTGGTGGGATTATAAATGGTGCCACCACTGCAGAAAACAGTATGGCAGTTCCTCAAAAAATTAAAAGAAGATTTACCATAGGATTCTGCAATCCCACTCCTAAGTAAATACCCAAACGAGTTAAAAGCAGGGTCTTAAAGAGATATTTGTGCGCCCGTGTTCGTAGCCTGCAGGATGGGGAGGAATGGCCAGCTGCAGTGACGGGGTGCGGGCATTTCAGCAAGCAGCTGTGTGGACACCTGAGGGGGCCCAGGGCCAGCTCCCCCCTCATGTCGGGCCTCACTGCCGGCCAAGGATGACAAAGGTCACCCTGCATCGGTTGAGATTTGGTTTCAGGCTTCTGGCCGAATAAATGATCAAAATAGAAATTATGTTCTCCAATAGAAAAATAAAGAAAATTACATTTCTTGCATGCTTGTGTTTAGAGTTGAGAATCACCTCATTACAATGAGCATTAAGGGGGCAGGAGTGGGAGGGGCAACCGCCCAAATGTCCCAGGTGGAGGATGGGTGGGCACACAGTTGTGGTGTGCTGATGAAACACAACTACCGACACGTGCTAGAACACCAGTGAGTCGCAAAGTCGTTTAGCTGAGCGAAGAGCCCTGACACCAAGATAACATAGGGTATGGTTATATTAACATCCATTTCCAGCACAAGCAAAACTCATCCATGGTGAAAGAAAGCAGAACGGTGTCTGCTGGTTCCCTTAGAGGAGGGGGAGAGGGAAAGAGGCGTGAGGAACCTTTTGGGGTAGTGCTGGTTGCACTACCGAATGTAAATACGAGGGCTGTCTGGAAAGTATCCAGCCATGTAATATGAACAAAAGAAGCATTGATGGATGGATTTTTTCCTGGCAGCCCTCGGATGTCAAAACTTATCCCTCTGTTATCCCACTGTTCACTTAAGATCTATGCATTTCACCATCTGTAATTTATTCTTCAGTATATCTTTTTTTTTTTTTTTTTTTGAACTGAACTGGGGGCCTCACCACATTCGGGAAGCACACCCCAGTTCAGCATGTTGGTCCACCTGGGCCAGAGCCAGGATTCGATCCTCGGTCCTCAGGGCTTCAAAGCGAGCGCTTAACCCGCTGAGCCATCCCGGCTTTCCCAAGTATATCTTATTTTTAATAAATTCTTTTTTTAAAATTTGGGATGTGACCAGGGGAATTGCTCCCTCCCCTAAGGAAACTGACACCTGAGGGCTCTGGCCGGAGGGAACATCCCAGTCTTAGAGGTGTCAGTCAGTCTTTGAGGCACACATGCCCAATGCCCCCCAGCCCTCTGCAAAACCTAGATGCTGGGCAGGACCTGGAACCCTGCCACAACCCTCACCTGAAGCCAAACCCCAGGAGGTAGCTGGCCTCCTGTGCCCAGCAAAGCTCTACCTCCAAACTGGTATTGCTGCCATCAGAGTAAATTGCAGTGAGCTACAACGTTTCCTGGGCTTGCTTCAACATTGTCCATTAAACACGCTAGACCTCACAGACCTGCCACGAGATACCAAGTGCAGAGTGAAGGTTCTCTGAAATGTCAGACAACCCACAAGCAAGGCCATCCGGGCTCTCTGGGAGTTTGGATGAACAGAGGTGGGCGGGCTCCAGGAGTCTCCAAGAGGCAGGGTTCCAAACCCCAGGGTGGGAGATAGAAGCATCAATGAAAAAAGTGGAGCCCAAGAAAATACTCTTTCCTGAAAACTTGATTGGCTCAACTACTTTTGGGTCCAGAGATCCGACTCATCCATGGCCTCTGATGGAGCCAGGCAGCCAAGGCCCACACATAGGAAGTTCAGGGCGCGTCAATGAGGAAAAAGCCAGCATCTAACACTGGGCCTTAGGGTCCTTCCTCTGGGTGGGGGTTGGCGCCCTATCTGGGTTGCATCTGACCCCCCTGGTGGCTAGTTGCTGAGTGGGGTGGGCAGAAGGCCGCGGGTCCCGACCCCACCAGCTTCTGGCGCCTCCTCCAACTGGAGTGGGACACCTGTGAGGCCCACGCTTCCCGCACCCACTAGCAGCTGTGCTGGTTCCCAGGCCTCGGCCGTCCGAGAGCTAGAGCGCGGGCAGGGCTCCGGCCAGCTGTCGGCTCCCAAGGCCACGGCCACCGCCATCGCCACGGCCACCGCCACAGGTTGGCCCAAGCCGCCTTGGCCTCTCCCCCATCTGCCCTGACTTCATCCTACTCAGGCCTCACCACGCAGGGGCGGCCGGAGGATGGTGGTCCCGCTCTCGGCATTGTCTGCACCAGGGCCCTCCTGGCTGGGCCCTGATCCCTCCGCCCAGCCTCCTGCTCCCCCGGCTTTGGGGAGCGCTCGCCCGGCCTTTGCTCTCGCGGTCCGGACAGGGCCTCCCCTCTCCCGCAAACGCTTAGGTTGCAACTTAAATGTTCACTACTGAGTGAGGTCCTCCTGCCTAAATAATAATAATAATGTCTATTTTACCCCCTTTTTTTTTTTAACTCTTTTGCCTAAACTCTCCCACCCCTTGCCCCATGCAAGCTTGCTACAGGCAGAAGTGTGTTTCTTTTCTTGTTTGCTCTGTTCCATCAGGGACCTGCTAAGCACTGGTTGACACGATGAAGGGACTTGCACAAATGTTACAGTTTCCTACCGATGGGTCACGGCCTGCACCCTGTCTTGTGCCCAGCTTGCCCTCCTAAGTCAGTGTGACCATGGCTCCCTGTCGTTAGACAGTCTTCTAGAATGTGCAAAGGGCACCCACAGGCGATTTAAGAAAGAAAAGTACAAGGACCAACCACCACGGCTTGTGTGTTCAGTCTGGTCCTAGTGTGGAACCCATAGTATAAGCACCCCCATTTTACATACATAGGAATGAGACCAGAGAGGACACCACACTGCAATCATCGATGCAATAGAAACGAGAGCCAGCTATGAGGTGTTATTTCCCCCCGTGCATTTCAGGGTGCTTGTCCTGTGCCTGGCAGCCATACCCTCAAATTTCTACCTCCCCAGTTTTCTAATTGCTGGGAAAGGGCCCCACTGTCTACCCCATTGCCTAAGTCAGAAGAGAACTCCCTTCTCCCACAATCCTGCCGGGTCTTGCCCCCGTCAGCTTTGCTGGGGTGAGAGCAGGGGCGCCTGGCTGGCTGCTAGGCCCAGTCTTGCCCTGGGTGCCTCACTCCCAACTCCAGGGGCCCACGGTGCCTGTGCATTGGCAGTGGGCTGCATGCCCCTCCGAGCCACACTGCAAACAGCCCGAGCCACCACCACAGATGTTGAGTTAAGCCCGCAATGAGCTTTCTTGGCCATCCTGAGACAGGGGATTGGGGAGCGGGGTGATTGGGGGCCAGGGGAGAAGCACCCTCAGCTCCTGGCCACCTATTCTCACCGAACCTGGGTCGCTGCACCTCCCCCTTACTTGACCACACTGCCCATGGATTTTTGAACAACTAACAAACCAGGAAGAGGAAACCAAGTCCAATGGAAATAAAAAACAGCCAGGAGACCTTATGTTTCTCCGTGGCCTTGGGTTGAGGGCCACCTTGGTTGGCCCCAGCTTTGCCCTTGGCCCTGACCCGAGCTCAGCCATGGCAGCAGCTGCTGTTGTCCCAGGCCTGCTCTGGCACACCCTGCCCACTCTGGATTGTAACCTCAAGGTCCTCAGATAACAGCCAGGTGCACAGGGATATAATATGGAGCCACCAAAGCAGGCACCCTAGACCTTGAAGGCAGCACCATGAACTTCCTCTGGCTCCTCTCCTGCTGCGCCCTCCTGGGCACAGCCTTCGGTGAGCATGGGGTAGGTGGAGGCCAGGGGGGCTGCCTGCCCAACCCTGAGGCCAGCAAGGGGCCCCGGGGTCCCTACTCCCAGCTCAGCCATGCACGGTGCTGCAAGCCTGAGCGAGTCCCTTCCCCTCTGAGCTCTGGGAGGATTGGATCAGACCAGCCAGAGCGAGGCCCCCAAAGAGTAGGTGGAAGTTCCTGGGCCTGTCCCGAGGCCTCACCCTGTGCAGGGGACAGGGAAGACAAGTGCAAAGGGACAGGAAGCTCTCTGAACAGTTGATGGCTCCCAAACAGGATCAGAGAGTGAGCAGGTGGGGCCCAGATCCACCAGCCCCTTTTAAACTTGTGTTTGATGAGTGCTTATTACGTGCCCAGAACAGAACAAGTCCCTGCAATACCTGCTAACTCATCTTCTTTTTTAAGATTTAATTTTTATTGTTTTTTGACAGAGAGAGAGAAAGAAGGGGGAGGGCCCAGAGCAGTCTCCATAGTTGACATTAGTTTTCCATATAGTTTCACTCCACAGGCGGGCACAGGGCTGCGCAGGGCAGGAACTGGGCCGGGAGCCTCCCACATAGGCCCCGGCAAGAACTGAACTGGGGGCACACCCCAGTTCAGCATATGGGTCTGCATGGGCCAGGCCTGAGATTCAATCCTCCGGATCCTGGGCTGCAAAGCGAGCGCTTAACCCACTGAGCCATCCCAGCTTCCCTGGCTCATCTTCTATCCTTATACCAACTCTGATGTTAGCAACTGTCTGACCCTCGTTTAGCTGATGGGAAAATTGAGCCTTAGAGCAGTTAAGCTAGACAGTGACGAGTGGCTCAAACCCACTGAGCCCTGCCTCCCGCCTCCCCACGCAGGTGAGGGCCCTGTACCACCTCACACTCAGCCTGGTGGGCTTGTCTGGGCTAAAGCGCACAGCAGACTGGGTTGTCCCTGGGAAATTCCTGGGGCCATGAGACTGGGGGGAGGGGCGGGACACACAGGGAGGACATTGGCTTCCACCCCTCACCCCATTCCCTTCCCCAGGCTGTGGGGTCCCCGCCATCCACCCCGTGCTGAGTGGCCTGTCCAGGATCGTCAATGGGGAGGACGCTGTCCCCGGCTCCTGGCCCTGGCAGGTGTCCCTGCAGGTGAGGGGGAGATTCTGCACATGAGTGGGGGTGACACTGGGGTGGTGGGCCTGCTGGGGGCTGCTGGTGTCCAGCCAGCGCTGACCTCCCCGTCTCCCTTCAGGACAAAACTGGCTTCCACTTCTGCGGGGGCTCCCTCATCAGCGAGGACTGGGTGGTGACCGCCGCCCACTGCGGGGTCAGGTGAGGACCTGGGTCCCCAGAAACACCTTGGAGTGGAGGAAAACCCTCAGCACTGAGGACTAGTTCTTTAACTCCTTTGTTCCTGAGTTTCCTAGTTTGGAAATGAATAGAACACAAGCCATGCAGGTCTCCCACAGGTCACTGGGAAAGAAATGTGCGGCAGGCTGACAGCATCGCTGTTTCATGAGGCAGTTGTTATCCTGAGCTCCCCAATCTCTGATCAGCTCTACACATAGGTGTGCACATACACATGCACAGGTGTCCATATGCCTGCACACGTTTGCACTGACACACCAGCACCCGGCACCCCTGCAGGGCCCCGTTACCTCAGGTCAGGAACCCTTCCTTTCTCTGGCCCTTCCCAGAACCTCCCACGTGGTCGTGGCTGGGGAGTTTGACCAGGGCTCAGACGCTGAGGATGTCCAGGTGCTAAAGATCGCCAAGGTATGGCGGCCCTTGGAGTCCAGGTGGCCCCGGGAAGGGCGAGCCCTTGGGAGTTGCAGCGCAGGCTAACTGGCCTGAAAACCCCTTGGGCTGGGGGTAATGGGAAGGGGTGCCCCAGGTCCCCATCCTGATGGGACAAAGCAGCAAGCTGGAGGTGTGAGGTTCCACGCAGGGTCAGTCTGCGCCTCCCTCCTGGGCCGTGGCCTCGGGCTCCTGGACCCGAGGCGGAGCTGCTGAGCTGCACAGACCACTGTCCAGAGAGGCCAAGGCAACCAAGGGTAGCCCAGCGCCTGGGTTCTGCCCTGCGTTGGCTTCTTCCCAGACCCCAGCTGTGGCTGTCACCCCACCCCGCAGGTATTCAAGAACCCCAAGTTCAACATGTTCACCGTCAACAACGACATCACCCTGCTGAAGCTGGCCACGCCCGCCCGCTTCTCTGAGACCGTGTCCGCGGTGTGCCTGCCCGAGGAGGCTGACGACTTCCCCGCGGGCTCGCTGTGCGCCACCACCGGCTGGGGCCTGACCAAACACAGCAGTGAGCTGCCGGGGGTCCGGGCTGGCAGGCGGTGGAGGGTTCGGGCAGGGTGGGGCTGCGCTTGCTGAGCACTTGCCTTTCCAGATGCCAACACCCCTGACAAGCTGCAGCAGGCGGCCCTGCCCCTCCTGTCCAACACGAGCTGCAAGAAGTTCTGGGGCAGCAAGATCACCGACCTCATGGTGTGCGCCGGTGCCAGCGGCGTCTCCTCCTGCATGGTATGGCTTCCTGGGCTACCCTCGAACCCCTTCCCTCCCAGCCTGCGGTGGAGTCCAGCAAAAGGCCAGGCCAGGGGCTTTGATAGAGAGGAAGTGGAAGTAGCAGGCAGGCCCCTTTTTAGGGCCTGCCACTCTCTCCCTGGGCTTTCCTGAGGTGGAAAGGCGGGGCTTTTGGAGGATCACCCACCGATGACAGCAGTGCCAGAGCAGGAGGCTCTGGTCTTGGAGCCACCGCCGTGCACAATTCCACTGATCCTGGCATCTGAGCAAATGGTACCTCCTGGAGTTGTGCAGTGCGCAGCCTGGACAGTGGAACGTGGCGGCCCAGAATGGCTCCAGAGGGGCTGGTAGCCCTTCCGCCCTCACAGTGGCCCCACAGACAGCACCACCCACGCTTTCCTCCTATTAATCACACCTACTAAACCTCTATTGCAGAATCTCACCCCAGAGGGTGGCCCAGACAAGATGCTTTTCTTTCATAATCCATCCAGTATACGTGTGCTGAGCTTATTGGCTATCTGGTCCTGGACTGAGCTCTGGGAACCCCACCTGAGCTGCCTGATCCAAGCCCCCTTCTCCTCCTGCAGGGCGACTCTGGTGGCCCCCTGGTCTGCCAGAAGGATGGAGCCTGGACCCTGGTGGGCATCGTGTCCTGGGGCAGCGGCACCTGCTCTACCTCCAGCCCCGGCGTGTATGCCCGTGTCACAGAGCTCATGCCCTGGGTGCACCAGATCCTGGAAGCCAACTGAGCCCCTGGCCCCGCCCTGGGCTCCCTGCTGATCCTGCTCCCACAAAGCCTCAATAAACCAGTGAAAACACGTTGATGATGCCCGTCTCCTGTGTCAGGGCCTCCAAGGCTTCACTATGCTCCTGAACTTGGGCCTTCATTGGGACAGGTGGCAGGGGCCCCTCCTTAGTCCTGCTCTCGTGGCCAAGAAGGGCACAGGCAGATGAAATGTGACCTTGGCCCCCATTCTCACCATCCACTCTGTTCAGCATGCTCAGGGCTATGCTGGGGACTGGCATCCAGCAGGTGAGCCTGTTGGCCACACACCTGTGACTCTAGAACCCTAACCAGGGCAGCCCTGGGGCTGCCTCTCCCAGGCCCACACGGGAGACACGAGGGGCCCCACCACTCCTGGCAGTGGTGAGGGAGCACCCTCTTCTTGCTGCCCTTCCTGGCTGCTTCTGTCCTGTTAAAGGACCAGCAGGTGGGCCACAGCCTGGGCACAGACCTGATGGCGCTGGAGGAAGATCAGGTAGAAGCAGCAGCCCAGGAAGGCGAGATGAGGCTGGACTCTCAGGGCTACAAACCAGACCCAGACGTGACTCCCAGGTCTCACAGCCACAAGCAGACTCTGCTAGCTTGCGGGAGACCATTCTTCCAGGATGCCTGTGCTGCACCTCCCAGGAGTTTCCTCCCCTCCCGGAGGCCACCCACAGCCTCACCACGGACCCCGTCGTCCCACCCTGGGTACCCACAGGTGGACACCCCTGCCTTTCCACCCCAGGACCCTCTCATCTTCATACCTCAGGAGGCTGCTTTTCATTTTTTTAATTTTATTTAAATGTAGACTATTAGTCAAATGATTGGAAAATCAATAATGAAAAATAGTTTTTTTAGGGTTTTCTCCTAGTGCTCAGAAGGAACACACATGGCTGCACTGGCCATGGGGGGGGGGGGTACACAGCACCCTTAGGGAGCTGGGATCAGCCCTGGGGGGGTCACTGCAGGCCATGTGGGTCAAGGGGCCTGCATGCTCCTGGCTGCCCCCCGCAACCACCCCCAGGCTCACAGCACACTCAGCTTGCTCCTGGGCCTAGGCTCACGGGCCCAGCTCTGCTGGGGCTCCTCTGAGGAGGCACCGTCCCATATCCTGCCCCGCCATAAATATGTACAAACGCCTGGGCAGTCTGGGACACCAGGCCTGGGTGGAGCTGACACTGCTTGTCTGGATGCCTGTGGCACTGTGACCCTCTTGGGGTGTATGCCCCGGGCAGCTTGGACCTCCCCAGCCCTCCATCCATCATCACTGGCTCTCAGGCAGCTGCCAGCTGGCCCAGCACCCGACGGAACTGCTGGGTGCTGTGGCCCAGCTCCTTGACCCTGTCCACCATGTCCTGGGCAGCGGTGGGCGATGGGTACTGCAGGGCGGCAGCCTTGGTGGTGGCCACGATGCCACGCAGGAGGTCACACAGCAGGTTGCTGTAGTGAGTCACCTGGCTGCGCACATCAGCGGCCTTGGCCTGCCGTGACAGCGTGTCCCCGATGAACACCAGCTTGTGGGCACTGAGGATGACGAATTTGCTGTGTGCCACGAAGATCTTGGGTGGCTGGTTGGTGGCCACAGCAGTGAAGAATGCATCCACCGCGTTGGTCAGCGTGGTCAGGTTTGCCTCGCATTGCTCCAGGTAGAAGAGCAGCAGCTGCCGGTCCGAGGGCCCCAGGCCGCCTGTCCGCCCTGGGGCCAGGGGCTGGGCTGTCGTCCAGTTGGTCAGGTCATGGTCTATGGGTCGTGACACCTCTTGCTCCAGCCGCTCAAACTGCTTCAGCTGGGGAGAGGGAAAAACAGTGAAAACTGCAGCCAGAGCCAGGAGGGATAACAAGGGGTCTGCCTAAAAAGGGACACCGAGTCAGCAGCCGTGGGGAACAGGCCCCTCTCTCCTACTGGAGGAGCGTGAACTCTTAACAAGTAACTTTTTTGTTCTAGAGATTCTCCAGTCTCACTTATGATTCCATTTATGTAACATTTTAACGGAGAACAAATGAGCGGTCGCAGGAGTTAGGGACATCTGTTCTCTAGTTACTCAGGACGGAATCGTGGGGGGAAACTGGGTGAAGGGTACACAGGCTGCTCTGTAATCTCTTTGCAACTTTCCATGAATCTACAAACATTTCAAAATGAAAAGTGAAAATAACCCAAACATTTTCTTAACATATGTAATATAAAAAAATTCAAATACAATGGGCATAAAAAGAGATAGCCATCACCTGGAATCCCAGGCACTCAGAAATAATGTTCAAATTCTGGTAAACTATTTTTTAGAATTACACCCTAAAGTATTTGCACATGAACTAATGTCTTTGAAATGATTTGCAGGATCAGTTGTGCTGAGAATTGGGGCTGAGTTAATAGTACCTCCTGGACTATTTTCTTAATTTTTATAAATGTATTAAATTTTTTATAATAAAGT
>PVKE010053360.1:0-10069 GCA_004027555.1 Craseonycteris thonglongyai | reverse complement strand
AGGCTTCAAGGCATTAGGAACATCATTTCCCTTATATCTCCAAGTCTCACCACATAATAGGTAGGTATTTAACAAATAATATTTTTTAAAGAGTTACTTACTCCTTTGGGGGCTCACCCAAAATAACTGCTCTCCTTACCCCCTGCTGTGGACCCCCTTTATCTTTGACATCAAAGCCTGATGGATGGACCCTCATTCAGACATTTCAGGCACATTCTCAACATTTAACAGATACAGACAAAGGATTATCAAGAGTCAATACTCCACTAAGGGGTTTATGCACATTATCTCATTTAATTCTCCAGGACACCTTGTGGAGCAGAATTTATTGCCTTTAAGGTTCTCATTTTAAGTGAGAACACTAAGATTTTTTAAAGAAATTTGCCAACAGTCACACAGCTAGCTCAGTGGGGTGGAGGTAAAAACCAGGTTGCTCAAAAAACCTGGGTTTTTAACCTTGTGATCATCTTATTATATCAGCTGTAACTCAGATGTCCTTATGCTTACGCTTAGAATTTGTTTATTTGTTTGTTTGTTTGGTTGGTTGGTTGGTTATTTATTTTTGCCCATTACTGGGCTATGTTTTTTTTTTAATTGAGATATAATAGGTGCATAACATTATGTAACTTTAAGATATACAAGATGTTGACTTATTAGGCAATTAAGTAATGATTTGATGAATAAATTAATGGACTTTTCTTTAAAATTAATTCAGAGTTATGCTAATATTGGGTACTTAAAAATTGTTTAAAATTTAGAACTAGAAGTAAGCTTGAAACCACCTGGTCCAAACACTTTGTTATAATAATGGAGACACATAGGTCCAGAAAGATCGACTGTTTTTTAAGTCAAAAGGCCTATATTTAGTATATTTAGAGCATGAAAATTTCAGTCAAGTGAATTTTACAGAACATCATCTGCCTCTAAATAAAATGCATTTTAAATACATGGCACAAATTCCTAAATGAAGTAATATTTTGATACTTAATACTTAAGTAAAAATAAAAATACAAAATAAACTTAAACCCCTAAAGTCTGTTTTAAATTTATTCAAAACAATCATTAATGAATAATATTAACATATCTTTTAAAATAAAGAATATATAGTTTATTTTTATAATTTAAGTACAAGGACAGATTATTCTGTTTGCCTTACATCATTAAATTTCACACTTTTTTAGATTTAAGTCAAGATTAAGCATTAAAGACTTAAGTCAGCAAAACTGTACTTTTTTTGGTACTTGTAGAAAAGGCTGCCATAACTTTGCTGAATCAGATTATAACATTTTTTCTTTTGTGATCAGTTGAGATGTCTCCATTCAACAAATGACAAAGTGATCGCTCCAAACCGATGCAATCCATCAAAACATATTTCTACTTTCAGCCAAGTAGTAGCTCAACTGACTCTAACAGAGAAGAGATGACTGATTTATTCTGGGATTTTAACCAAATATCAGCAAATCAATCACTATGTTCATATATCAAAAACTGATGGATTATAATGTTCTTCTGTTTGAGTAATTTGAGTATAAAGGTATAAAGAAAAATACATACAAACTACCTAAATGGGTCCAGGCTCACTCACTTCCAAAGTACTTTTCTCAATTCTTTGTACTAGTCAAAAACTACAATAAGAAAAATTAGACTCATTTTGAAAAGAGGAAGATACATCATCTAAATTTCTCCAGTTGATCAAGGGCAGAATTGCAATCTAAAGCAAATTCAAGATATCCAAAATAGTCTTTTTAGAAAAAATTAATTTTCTGAAACGCTCTTCTGTTTCCCTAAACCCCATACAACCAGATAGTGTCAATGAAATTCAATTTATTAATAGTAGCATATTCTGATTAATAAATAACTTCAAAAAATCTGTAACATGAAAAACAGATTGCATTTATTAAATAAATGCAAATATTAAGTCAGCAATTTAGATTAACTCTTCCTGAACATATAAGCATTTCAACTGGTACTCAAGGGATATATATTGAGTTATAGTGACTTTATAATGTACTTGAAATTATCTCTCACCCTTTACATACAGCAACAGTCTGATGGCCCACAGCTTGAATTTGGCCACCAACATCTGTTTTGTTTTAAGAAGTATTTGTTTGTTTGTTTTGTTGGTTTTGGGAGTCTTTAGAAGTGTCATATGCATTTGTATTTTGCTACAGTGTCCACTGTCTCACTTTAGGAGGTTTTCCCTTTTATGATATGTGCTTCATCCCCAAGGGCTTTTGCTTCTGAAATCCTAAGTTTAAAATTCTGTCCAGTTTAAATGTTCTTCCAATTGTTTTCTCTATACAGTCACAGAATGGAGGAATTTCAGATTGGAAGGTACCTAAAAGGTTAGCTAACTCTTCTCATTTCTTCCAACAAGATACTGAAGCCAAGAAAAGAAAAGTCGCTTTCTCGTGTTTAACAGTACGTAAAGAACCAAATGCTCTTCTAAGTCAATAAGTTTAAGCAACCCATATGTTGAAGCGTCAAGTTCACTCATGACTCACTATCATTCTCATCTCTTTTAAATTAACATTGACTTCATATGCACTTACCCCTGAGAGCAGGGAGCAGGGATCTCTCCTTCTTGTCATCACATTTGTTACATTCACTGAAGTACAGGAGTAAGAATACATCAACCAGAACCCACATCAGTGAAGTGGCTAGAACCACCTTGCAGTAAACAAACCTCCTCATGTCTTTCCTTGATTTCTAGTTAACACATTGATTGAAGACAGATGCTACTATAATAAATCGAAGCCACAGGGGTGAACTCCAGGATAAAAGAAGAATGCATCCCACTGTATTAAAAAAAAAAAAAAAGGAAACAAAGAAAGAAAAGAAGAGATTCCATTACCACAGAGTTCATTTTACATAAAGGACATACAATAAAAAATACATAACTTATTTAATGTTCCCATATATATCAGCACTTGACCTTGATATTCAGAATTAAAAGTCCAAACAAACAAAAATTGTAATCAAGCCAGGTGGCTAAAATTCAAACAGCAAAACCTAGTTCTGCCTCTACTCTGCTGGGCCCTTGACAATTATCAGACTTCTTCAAGTTGTACTATCTTATCAAAACATTCTATAGAGTGCCAGGTTGTCAAATAGTGCAGTTCTGAATTTAGCCTGATTCATTACTTCCAAGAGCCTACACTGCTGAACTAGAAATCATTCTGGAGTACAATATATTATAGTGGTGAAGAGTTGGCCTTCACATATAGGCAGGTCTTGGTCTGTGTACTTTCTAAGCTTCAGTTCTTTCATAACATAAAAATAACAGTGCCACGCCTAAAGATGTGCTATGAGAACTAAGTATCATAATGTTTATAAACTATCTCGGGGAATATAAAATAATATATTAAGCTAAAAAATAAAAATTCTCAGATTCTCCAAAACGGCAATTACATGAATTAAGTCATCAGTTATTAAGCCTAATAAACCCCAGCTAATTTACAGAAAGTATACACACCAGATGTTTATTTTATAAAAGATGGCATGCAAGCAAAAATTATCAGAGAAGAAAAAAACTTATTAGTATAAAATGACTTAGAATAACCAGAGCAAGAATTCCAAAAGGTATAACAAAGGCATATGCTCAATAATTGAGATATTCAAAGTCAGTGTAGATTAATACAATATATATGTTTTATTTATACTACACAGAAAAATAAGAACCTGTTTAATTCATTCTCATACCATTTGCTACATTTAAAATGGTATCTATGGGGAAACAAGGATGGCTCAGTGGGTTAGGCGCTCACTTTGCAGCCCCAAGGACCGAGGATCGAATCCCGGCCCGGCCCGTACAGATCCATGTGCTGAACTGGGGAGTGTCCCCAGTTCAGTTCTCACCGGGGCGAGGCCTGGGCCCAATTCCTGCCCTGTGCAGCCCCACCCACCTGTGGAATGAAATTATGTGGAAAAACCAATGATGTGCAACTAAGGAGACTATTCGGGGCCCTCCCCCTTCTCTCTGACTCTGACTCTGTCTCTCTCTCTGTGTCAAAAATAAATAAATAAATAAATAAATCTTTTAAAAAATAAATAAATAAAATGGTATCTACTGAAGTATAAATGTTTTTGATGTGCATAAATAACACTACTGTAAGTTTTTACTTACAGTTGGGGAGAACAGCTATTAAATACAAAGATACTCAGAATATTTCATAAAAATTTGTCTCAAAATAAAAACATCAAAGTGTAATTTGCTGAGGCAGAAGCTCTTTAAATTAATGGCAGCTGACTTTATCATAAAGCAATGCAATGCTATTGCCTGTTACAACCTATCCAGACTCGTAACAAATCAAAATTTATATAAAGTGACAATTTAAAATTATTATAACAAAGAGTCTACTTTCAATATCAACAATAAAGTTACATTTATTCAGCATTTTTTTCTTTTTCTTTTCTTTAATTGTTAAATTCATTGGGGTGACATTGGTTGGTAAAAATTATATAGGTTCTAGGTGTACAATTCTACATTATACCATCTATGCATTGCATTACATGCTCACCACCCAGTCAGTTCTCTTTCCATCACCATATATTTGATGCCTCCTCCTTATTCCCACAAACCCCTCCTCCCTTACCTTCAGGTAACCACTAAGCTATTGACTGTGTCCATGAGTTTTTGTTTCTTTGTTACTTTCAGTTTTATATTTCACCTATAAATGAAGTCATATGGTTCTTGATTTTTTCAGTCTACCTTATCTCCGCTCAACATCACTAGCTATTAGAGAAATGTCAATTAAAACCACAATGAGATACCACCTCACACCTGTTAGAATGGCTGTAACCAGAAAGACAAGAAGTAACAAGTGCTGGACAGGCATTGGAGAAAAGGAACCCTTATACACTGCTGGTGGGAATGTAAATTGGTACAACCACTATGAAGACAGTATGGTTGTTCCTCAGAAAATTAAGAATAGAATTACCATACAAATCAGCAATCCTTCTTCTGGTTATATACCCCCCAAAAAACTTGAAAACCTTAGTTCACAAAGATATATGTACCCCAGTGTTCATCACAACACTATTCATGGTGGCCAAGTCATGGAAACAACCCAAGTGTCCTTTGATAGATGGCTGGATAAAGTTGTGGAACATTTACACAATGGAATGCTACTCAGCGATAAGAAAAGATAAAACACACCTATTTGTGACAACATGGATAGACTTTGAGATCATTGTATTAAGCACTTTTTTAAAAAAAGAAGGAAGCAATCTGCAAATTTAAGAAATTCAGGGCGGGGGTAGCTTGTTATATATCTTGAAAAAAAAGTGCTATGCTAAATATCTATTTCATTTTGACTTCATATTCTGTAAAAATTATAGCTAAACATTGGAACTCAGCCTCTATACCAGATAATAAGAGAAAAATTTTCCTATATATATATTTCCTGTTATTGGTGTATGCTTTACTGAATATGAGATGTGAAAGATATCAAATTTTCTGTCTTTATTTGGTCCTGAGATGGATTCTCTTCAGTTTATTGTAGAAAAAAAAGTTCCATGGAAAAGTATATACCTAAGACAATAGCCATTCCCAGGTTTAGAAGGAATACCTTAAAATAAAGGATCCTATAAAAAAAGACCTATGTTATATAAAATTTTTTATTATACAGATTGATAATACAGACATAAACAGCACCATCCCTAGCTATTTCCTAAGATGAAAAGATAAGTTCAGGTAGGAATTTTGCCTCTCTGTGCTTCATTTTCTTTACTTATAACATATTTTCTACCCTGCCCACCTCACAAAATATTGTGAGGTTTAAGCAGAATAAAGAATGAGGATGTTATTATAAGAAAATAGGAAGAATATTATTATAATAGAAAATCTAAAATCATTTACTCTCAAATATTAAAATCTCTAAGATTAGCCATTTCCTAAGAGCCTAACAGTTAAGGTTATTGAGAATTTAATTTTAACTTTACTAAGTCATAATAAAAAGGGACAATCACATCTCATTATAACTCTAAGCATTATTCAAATTATTCTAATTGTATAGCCTGCTAGTTCTATACATCAACACATTAGCACTGAGAGAAGTGTAGCTTTAATATGTTATGGGATAAACTAAGTTGCTTTTAAATTTTTGCTTACTTATGAAATTGTCTTTTTTAATACATTTTAAGTTTTTAATTCTTTTTTTAACTTGAAACTATAATAAATGCTAACATTCACAAGGGTCTTACCTTGTGGCACTTGTAAAATAGTAATCTCATATATTGTGTTCCAATACTCTTCTCATAAGACCAAACTGGCTGAGCAGAAGGACAGTACAATATACACAGTAACACTAATACACATAAGCACAGTTGGTTGCCCAGGTTTATTTAAGAGAATCAGCATCTGTATTACATTTTTGTTCTAGAAAGCATTTATTTATTTGCAAACACTATTTGGTTTCTCAAACCAAATCCAAGTTCTGCAATATTCCCAGCTTGCGAAGCTCATGTGGAGCATGACAAACTTTGCATAAACTACAGACTCTGCTATCCAAAAATATAATCCCTTTTCTAATTGTTTCAAAATCTTTGGAGCACATTTATTTCCCTCTTCAAAAATATTTTTTGGGGAAACCGGGATGGCTCAGTGGGTTAAGCGCTCACTTTGCATAGCCGGGGACCCAGGATCAAATCCAGGCCCCGGCCCATGCAGACCCATATGCTGAACTGGGGAGTTCCCCCAGTTCAGTTCTCTCTCTGTCTCTATATCTCTGTCTGTATCTCTCTCTCTCTCTCTCTCTCTCTCTCTCTCTCTGTCAAAAACAATAAAAAAATAAAATAAAAATAATATTTCTCTAGATAGAAAAACTACAAGAGTTAGAAAACTATCAAGTACCATCTTGCTAGACAAACTGCCTTTCCTCTGCTTCCTGTCCAATAAACAGTGGTATCAACTCACAATTATATGAGACAGTATAAAATTAAAATTTTTTGTTTGAAAATATACACCACTTTTCCTAGCTTTATCAAAATAAATTTCAAATATAAAAAAATAAAATCTAAATGAAGCTTAAAAGTTTGGTAACTATGTTAGTAAAATAAAAAAGACTACACTTTTGTTTTTAAGTAGGAAGTTATCCCTTACCTAGGGAGTCTAGTTTAGTAGATTCACTTTTATCTTTCATATACTTTTTGTTTAGAAAAGTGCATAAATGGTGGAAATTTGCAGGCTGCCAAAGGATCCTGCAAACTAGCGGATGACTGCTGATGGTACCCCACAAGTTTCAGGTACCCAACACACTTTAAAACAGAGGTGTCCAACTGTTTGGCTTCCCTGGGCCACACTAGAAGAAGAATTGTCTTGAGCCACACATAAAATACACTAACACCAATGATAGCTGATGAGCTAAAAAAATCACAAAAATGTCTCACAAAGTCTTAAGAAAGTTTACAAGTTTGTGTTGGGCCGCATTCAAAGCCATCCTGGGCAGCACATAGTCCACAGGCCGCAGGTCAGACAAGCTTGCTTTAAACATGTTAAATAGCTATGTGAGAGCTACTATGAACTGGGAGCTAGAAAATTTTTCAAAGATTGGTTTACAGATTGATAAGTCTAGTGCAAAAGTACTGAAAACAATGCCCTGAATTAGCTACTGACTGTATTGACAGGAAGACCGATCTTTGTAGGAAGAAAGAATCTAAAATCAAGATGAAGTAAAAGATACCACAGCCTAACTCAATGGTTTCACAGTAAAAAAGTATACCACACTAAAAGATACACTAAGAGACAAAAAAGCAAAATAAGATAATGTTAAATAAATGTCTTGCATGGAAAGACACAGAAGCCAAAAAGAAAAGGGAGGGAAGGAAGGAAGGAGGGAAGGAAGGAGGGAAGGAGGGAAGGAAGGAAGGAAGGAAGGAAGGAAGGAAGGAAGGAAGGAAAGAAAATGCCCTCACTTGCATTTAAACTAATAAAAATTATAATAATTAAATTTGAAGCAACCTAGATTAAGATCTAGAAATATATATTTCAGAGTTCAAATGCCATGATTTGAATCTGGGTTCCAACATTCACTAATTGTATAGCTTAATTCAAATTACTTAAATGATCCAGGCCTCCTTTTTCCTATTCACAAAATATGAACAATAGTAGCTACCTTTCAGGCTATGATAAGCGATGAGTTAATTAATACATGTAAAGTTTTTACAACAGTGATTGAGGCATAAGAGGGGCTCACCATTCAGTAGCTATTAGTAGTAGTAACCGTAATATTGTTATCATCATTGAAAAAATGAGAAAAAAGAATGAGGAATCTTCCTACCAATCCTAGAACTAGTATATGTTCAGTATGAGTATGTTCAGGGGATCAGGGGACAAGATAAGAATCACAGACAAATTTAATATTTATAAATATTTTTAATATAAAATGACAAATATAGCTAATGTAAAATATATTTAATATTAATATTTATGAGCATTCTAAATATATTTACTATTTAATAATTGCAAGTATATTTAATGTAGTTTCTGACGGGGTATGAGTTACACAGGATATTAAAATTGTCAAAACTCGAGCTATATACTTAAGATCTGTGGGATTTCATTCTGGGTAAATTATACCTCATTTTTTAAGCTAAAAAGAAACGTTTATGTACCTATCATATTATCCACTGCTTTCTTCAACTTTTAAGTAGCTAAAGAAATCATAGGCACAGTTGCATCATATAAGAGGGTTTCTACTTGATATCCACTTTTTAAAATTTTATCTACAATTGTTCTCCATGGCTTGGGTCTCCTGGCTGTTCCTTACATAGACCAATCATAGATATTATTTTATATGTTCTTTTCTCTGCCAAGTACCGGTAATATGGCCACGGCTCCTTACTCTCATTTCCTTAAGATATTACTTTTTTTTTTTCCTTTTCAAATGTCAAATCATGGAGAGCTTTCCAATCTACCTATATAAAATAACACATTTTGTATTTTATTTTTACCTCACTTTATTTTACTTCTTTGTACTTATTACTCTCCCTAATATATTAAAAAGTTATTGGCTTTTTAATTGTTTATTATTTGTTCCTACATCTTAAATAGTAAGCTTTATGAGAACAGAATTTCACATCTCTTATGTATGCCCACTGTCACTTTGATATATTTAAATTTTAGAACTCCAGCCTTGGTTGTTATGGGCTGAATTTTGCCCTCCTCCTCTTAAAAAAAAAAAAGAAATTATATGTTAAGTCCTAATCCCCAGTATTTTAGAATGTGATGCTATTCGGAGAGAGGGCCATTAAAGAGGCAATTAAGGTATAAATGGAGGTTGTATGGGTGGGTCTTAAAAACCTTAATAAAATATGGCTTGCTAGCCTTTTAAAAAAAATGATTAGGATGCACACACACACAGAGAGAGAGGAAAGACTATAAGGACAGAGAAAGCAACCATCTATGTGCCAAAGAAAGAGGCCACAGAATGAAATCAATTCTGTTGATACATTAATTTTGGACTTCTAAAATCTGTGACAAAATATATTTCTGTAGTTTAGGTCACCCATTCTGTGATAATTAACAAATGAATATACTGGTTAAATCCAATATTCCCCTTATCCACTCCTACATACAAACAGATGAACATAACTGCAAAGAAGTACGCTGCCTGCTCTCATTTTATATCTATAAACTCAAACTACAAGCAGACTTCCAGTGTTTCACAGCAATCTGTAAAACGTCCAAGTCAAATCAATCTCCATTTCCCAGAAAACTTTTGCATCCAGTTTAACTTCCTCACTCACCCATTTGCATGCTTTTTCCTCTTAGCTCCCCACACTTGTTTTGTATGTTCTATACCATTCAGTTGCCTCCCACTCCTTGTGACCCTATGAATAAGTAACGTACACAAGGTCCTGCCTTTAACAGCTCTGTTCAGCACCTGTAGACTAAAGCTTATGGTCTCTTTTATTTTGTCAATCAGTCTTACATTTCATCTTCCTCTTTTCCTGCTGCTTTCTGTTTTTCCCAGCATTATTGTCTTTTCAAAGGAACCCTGACTTCTTATGATGTGCCCCCAAGTAAGACACCTTGAGTTTTGTCTTTTTTTTTTTTTTTTTTTTTTTT
>PVKE010053359.1:0-10068 GCA_004027555.1 Craseonycteris thonglongyai | reverse complement strand
ATTTATTTATTTATTTTTGACAGCGAGAGAGAGAGACAGAGACAGAGAGAGAACTGAACTGGGGGAGCTCCCAGTTCACATATGGTTTTGCACAGGCCAGGGCGGGGATTTGATCCCCGGTCCCCGGCGCTGCAACGTGAGCGCTTAACCCACTGAGCCATCCTGGCTTCCTCAAAAAACATCTTAAGAAAGATGAAAATGGAATCACCACATGCCAAATATGGGATGCATCAAAAGAAGGGATAAATGGAAAGTGTATAGTGATAAACACTGACTATAAAAAAGGTAAAGATCTCAAACAACCCAACTTTACACCTTAGGGAACTAGGAAAACAAGAAAAAAATGAAACTCAGTATAAGAAATGAAGTAACAAAGATCAAAGCAGAAATAAATAAAATAGAAACTGAAAACACAATGAAACAATGAGATTTTTTTAAAAAAATAGAAAGACCTTTAGCGAGACTTATCAATAAAAAACATAATTCTAATAAAATTATAAATGAAAAGATTACATTATAACTGATACCATAAAAATACAAAGGATAAGAGTCTAGTATTACTTGAAACATAGCTACTGAAATTGAATATAAGAACTTATATACCAAAATATTTTTATATAATAAGAAAAAGCCATTGTAGAAACTTATGTATAGTCTTTAAAGAATTCCTGGTGTTTTACATAGAATTAATAGGACTTTGACTAATGCAAAACTTAAATAATTAACTAGATATTAGATATAAAAATATTTTTAAATGTTTCCAAGTCACATAAATGACAAAAATCTAATCTATAACTGTTACACCCTGGTTATTATTAATAATACTGTGCAGGTATAATCTTTTAAGCAAATATCAGAAAATTAGAATACACATTTTTGTCACAATAGCATGTCCTTTAAGAGATTTCTTCCCATGAATAGGCATTTAAAGAAAAAATAAAAGTCTGATTTCAGTTGCAAGAATTTCTAGCTTGTGTTTAAAGGAAAAGAATTTTATCTAACTGAAAAAGATATGAATATGATCTAAACTTTGAGTGTCTAGACATTTAATGACAATTTTTTTTAATTAAGTGACCTTTCATCATACATTTCTACCACAACATCATTAATATATACTATTTATTAAACTTTTTTTTTTCTTTTTTGGCAGGGAGGGGTAGAAATGCTAATATTTGGCTTCCCTCCAGTATTTGAGCTTCTTAAGAGATGGAAAATTCATGACATTCCTCATCTCTAAGGACAGAAATAATGAATAGTTGATTTTACAAAAAACTAAATGAATTTGAGAAATAAGGCATACAATTTATTTCAAAAATTGTTAGTCACAATTTAATTATCTGTAAAATAAAGATGTAGACAAAGATAATGTAAAAAGGCCCATCCCATTTATCTTCTGAAACTATGTATGTGAGCAGAGCAGCAGTATTCACCCCAGATTAAAATGACTGATGAAACTTTTACAATTGTGAAAGCATACTCATATTCATTGCCATATTAAATCCCCACATCTAACCTATCAGGCACATTTTGTTACTTACACTTAGTTTGTAAGTGACCAAGGTCATCCACCAAATACACAAAAGATAAACTGAATACTCTTTTAGGTCCTAGATTACTTTTCTTGCTACTATACTATTCTCTTTGTTTTTATTTTTTGGTTTTGAATTACATAGGTATAAGTTATTTGCCACATTCTTATATAATATTTGCTTGTATTCTGATTACAATTTATTTTTCTCGAGCAAAATTAAGGACCTTGTGAATAGGGACAATTTCTCTTGTGTGTTTGTACACATGTGATTTCTAGTTTATTTTTATACTGCTCTGCACACAAAGAGGCTTGCCAGATTAATGTCTGATGAAGGTGCCACTGTTGATGAAGGTGCCACTGTTATTTGATCAGTTTTAAATGTAGAAACAGTTTTGCTTGGACAGTTTTTATGAATTAAGGAAATTAAAACATTTAAATGTATTACAAATTTAAAAAGAAATAGAAGGTGTCCTATAGTTTTCTACTAAGTTATTAAATTAATCTTAGTTCAGCTCTGGTAAGGGCACATGTTTGAACTAGTTGGACTATTTCATTTGCTTTCACTGCCTAGAATTGGATAGAACCTTTTAGTCCTCTCAGGACTTTAATGCTATTCATGGAAAAGCTGACTGATTTTTTTTTTAAAGCTAATGAGGTGTCAGCTCCCTTAGTGACTCATTTTCTCTTTTGTCCTTCACTATTTTCCAGCCTCTGAGACAATATGGAGCAACCAAAGCATAAGGGACTGTTATCAAGAAAGCATTTGGGAACCTTACTAAAAACACATTAAAAATTAGAACAAAGATGAAACATTAATTTTAACTACTAAATATTTTCCTCAATTTTGAATCTGAACCACATAATTTGTAAGACTGAAAGACTACATAATTAGCATTCATCAGATGATCTTTCTGCTTTTTCAACCTTTTACCATTTTTAGCTGTTCTAACGCTCTGGTGAAATACAGTTTAAGGAATAAACACAAAAGAGGCAGCCTGAGATTCCGCACATTAACACTAATTTCAAGTTTTCCAGAAGTGTGCTTATTAAGATCTCTTTGGCTAGTGTTGTCTGAATTTTTGTATTTTATCTGTATTACTTTAAGCACCTTATTAAAATGCAAATAAATTGATTCAAAATTAACATATTAGTCCATTTATATATCAGCACATTAGCAACCACAATGAGCAGAACCCCATGGAATGAACGTTGATACCTTAAATGATTTGTCTTTACATTATGGGGTACAATTTAGAAAGCAAATATGAGGGGAAGTGATGGAAGTAGGTCACAATCAGGCCCTCTCTTCACTTACACACTCAGGTGAAAATATATTGATATCCACTAGATGGTTGGCACTGAGTATAATATACAAGTCTTGGTTTTGACCCTGTTAGCGTTTGCAAAGGCTCACAATATGAAGAAGGGAAAATAACATATTTTGTGACTCATGTAGAGAAATGTAGGGGCCATGTGTTTAAAAAAGGAACCATCACCTATCATCAAAAACCTAGTTTCTCAACCAAAGTTCCCTTTGACAGATGACTGGATAAAAGAACTATGGTACATATATACAGTGGAATATCACCCAGCTACAAGAAAAGATGAATTACTGCCATTTTTAACAACATGGATGGAATTTGAAATTATCATGCTAAACGAAATAAGCCAGACAAAAAAAGTTAAGAACCATATGACTTCAATTTTATGTGGAATATAAAACTGAAAGCAATAAAGAAACAAAACTTTATAGACGTAGTCAATAATTTAGTGGTTACCTGAGGATAAGGAGGGAGGGGGAGCTAAATATATGGGGATGGAAAGAAAGCTGACTGTGGGTGGTAAACACATATTGTAACACATAGTCACAGTACTACAGAATCATACAGCTGGAACTTATGTAGTTTTACTAACCAATGTCACCCTAATAAATTTAATTTAAAAAATCCAATTTCATTTGTGTTACTTTGAAATTTCTATCATTCAAGTTTTAGCTCATTTTTTTTAATTTTCTATAACTTTAAAAAGCTAATTTTTATCCTATATTTCTCATTTTACTTGATTATGATATGATTAGAATGACTTCTAATATTTTGGTATTTTATGTTCCCTGCTTTGTACACAAACACATGCAAATATAAACAATATACTTTGAGTTTATTATCAGGTTGTCTTCATCATTCCTCCTTTGTCTAATGAATTATGCTATTTATGTCAGAGAATTACTAATATACTTCCAATTAAATTGCATTTTTATCAAGAAGCTGTCTTTTACTTATCTATCACCTATCCTATCTAGTTTCTCCTTAATGGCCTTTGTATATATATTTTTCATATCAAGAATTGAGTATTCTGAGGAAGCCTGGATGGCTCAATGGGTTAAACACTCCACTTTGCAGCCCCAAGGACCAAGGATCATATCCCAACCCTGGCCCATGCGGACCCATATACTGAACTCGGGAGTGTCCCCAGCTCGGTTCTCACCGGGGTGAGACCCCAGCCCAGTTCCTGCCCTGTGCAGCCCCGCGCCCACCTGTGCAATGAAACTACATAAAAAAACCAATGATGTGCAGCTATGGAGGCTGTTCTGGGCCCTCCCTCTTCTCTCTGTCTCTCTCTCTCTCTGTGTCAAAAACAATAAAAATAAATCTTTTTTAAAAAAAGAATTGAGAATTCTGTTACTTATTTACTCTTTGCATATCCTCATCCTGATTGATTTTTCTTCTGTAGCTTCTACTATCTGAATATTGGATCCTTTGGAAGCTATCCTTCAATTTTGTTTTTTCCTATTCCTTGCAACCTCCAAATATTTATAATTTTCCTCCATTGCTTTGAGATGTTTTTGTACTTGATCTTTCAGTCTGTAAATACAAAATAAAGAAGGCTTAACTCCTACAGTTAATCTATTATACTAATTTTTGTGGCATCTTATTTTTATTTATTTATGTTTTACCTCTAGAAAATCTATTTTGAGTTACATACATTATCATCATCTTTATCCAACGTTTGTCCTCCATCAGCTGCAGTTCTTTAGGGCTGTGTTTACTTTGTTCTGACTTTTCTCTCTCTGGTTAACAGAGAAATTTCAATGACTATACTATACTTTTCTTAGCCCACCACACCAGCTGAGATAATTATTGAAAGACATGGCATTTGATAGAAGACAATGCAGTTGTTCTCCCAGCTGACTATTGGGTAGAAAGGGGCAGCCCCTGATGAAGAACCTGAGTGAGGCCCTCTGGACACTGGGCCTTCTAATAGCCTTTCAACCTCAGCATAAAGAAGGATTTGGGCTGTAATATCAGTTCCTTCACCTATATGGGCCCAGGGACATCAGACACATTGTAAAAAATGATGAAGCCTTTCCTTTGCAGGTTCACAGATAAATGAAAGTAATTTCTACACAGAATTACTCTATTTACTATGCCTTGGTGCTTACTTATTGTTCTGGTGGTGATACCAAACATAGTGGCAAAAATCTAACCCAAGGTCTGCATACTGGGTCACTTGTGGGGGTAAGTCTTCACTGGCAGCCAGCTGGTAATGAGCTCAAGCAGTAATTTTATTCAGAGAGGAAGGTAAATTAGAATTTGGAGGGGTTGGGAAGACAGCTGCGCCAGTTGGGCCCTACTTCCTTTGATTGTTGATATGAAACCAGCAAACGAGGAAGCTATGGCTGCCACTATTAAGAGTACTGTGTTCTAACTATGAGGAAGAAAAAGAAGTGAAATCACATGTGAAAAATAAAATACTATTTTCCTGTATAAAAGACAATATATTTTTTTATTGTTAGACCAAAAATTACGGGTTGTCTTATACACACAAGTAACCCATGTATTAATTTCTTAATGTTGGGTTAGAAAAGTAGGGGCCATATTGTATCTGGGAGCATCTTATACATGGAAAAAATACAGTAGTTAATCTCAAATAGTAATATGCTATGAAGATAATCAAGTAAGGGTAAGTAGTAGAAAATTCCTGGGAGATTTCAGAGCTACATATGATTGAATAATGAAGGAAGTGACTTGAAAAAGATAAGCTTAGCACTGAAGTGAAAGAGCTGGATGTGCAAAATTCTGAGGATAAATATTAGAACCAGCAAGAGCTGAAGCCCCAAAATATGACTGTACTGGCTACATTAGAAGAATAAAAAGAAGGTTAGTGGGGCTGAAACATTGTGCTCTACACAAAGTAATTGGTACAGATAAATTCAATAATACTTCACAAAAGGAGAAAAATGTTCTGTGTCCAATAGCATCCTCAAAAAAAAGTCAATTGCAAGTGTTGGCATTAATATTTAATAAAGGTGAGATTTCTTAGAAAGAAACCTTTAGATCAAGTATAAAGAATATTAAGAAATACATCATTTAAGCTTTCAAATGTTTAAAAATATAAAGAGGTAATGTGTAAAACTATTTCAAATAAGTATCCAAATATTTGGCAAAAAGTATTTTTGTGTGTGCAGAAATATGTATTCCAAAGCCTGTGAACACATCTATAAACATATATACATCTCTGGATATAAAGTTAAACATTAGAATCTACTGCATTTAGAATTCCAAAACTATGAGGCAGTTTTATGTTTTTCATCTTACTGTCATATTACTTCTTTTGATTGGCAAACACTCTTTATTTTTATCTTCCTCAAGAATAAATCACAGGACTAAAGACCAAAATGGAGATGGAGAACCCAGCCTCAGTCTTTCAACAAAGGTCAACAATTAAATGCCTATCAAAAAAAGACAGAGGATGTGATGTGGATTTGTACATCCGGAAACTGTCCAATTGTTACCAATCAATGTTGCCCCAATAAATTTAACAATGAAAAAAAAAATACAGAGGGAAGATTGAATCGTGAACGCATATGCTGAACTGGGGTGTGCTTCCCAGGTGGGAGGCCCCCAGTTTGGTTCTTGTCCCTCCCCTGCCCCACCTGGTTCGACCCCTGGCTCGAGGGGGTGTGCTTCCCATGTGGGAGCTCCCCAGTTTGGTTCTTGCCTCTGGTTGGTCTCAAGGCCATATGCCTGCCATGCGGGAGGCCCCCAGTCCAATTCCTGCCCTCCGCAGCCCCCACCCACCTTTGTGGAACAAAACAATGTCAAAAACTGAGGACATACAATTATGTAGACTGCTCTGGGCCCTCCCACTTCTGTCTTTGAAAAACAATGAAATAAATTTTGTTTTTAAAAGGAGAAAAGTTGTATATACATTTTGCCTGTCCTTAACCCTCCCCGAAGCCAGCACTGCTCAGCATCAAGAAGAAACTTCCCAGTTGTCAAGAGTCCACTGCATCAGTAAATCAAGTATGGGACAGCTAGGCTTTTAGTAAACCACATGAAGGTCTCACTTCAGTTTAATCCCACCAGACCAGCAAAGCTGAGACTCATAAAGATGAATAAGAACAAGGATGAAAAACAGTGGCTACCAAAAGCAGCCACAGAACAGGAGCAATGAGGAGCACAGCGATTGCTCTGCAGATGAACCTGGCAGATTTCACCATTGAAGAAACTAATGGCCAGCACAACCATCGCTGTCATATCAGCTTTCACCCCATAGGTAGAGGCACCTGCTGATGCCAGCCCAGGTTTCTGTGGTTACATGAGTGAAAACCTCAGCCTAGAACTCTGCTAATGACACTGACCTTTGACAAAACAATTAAGACAAGCACCTCTAGCTGTGTAATTGCACACTGCTGACCCCATACTTATCACTGGCCTCCACTGTAGTGTGCATGACCAAGAGTAGAAACATTCCAGCCACCAAAGAGCATGCCAAGGCCCTTGTGGCTGCCAGTGAGCCTATGACTGGCCTTAGTACTTGCTACATGCCCTGGTTCCCACCACTACATGGCACCTCCAGCAATCGCTCATAGCTGGGTGGGAACGCCCCATCACATCTAGCCATAGCATTGCCTTTTCTTGGTTGCTGAATGGGGAAGTACCAATAAGGATCACACTAGCACTTGTAGCCACTATGGTGCCCCCAAGGATCACACAATGTTTGATGCTGTGAATCACCGAGGTTTGAGCTGAAGTGACTCCAAACGATCACTGAATCTAATGCCACCGCATACACTCACATTCAGAGCCCTGTACCACTAGACAAGGCATCATAGCATGCTCAAGGTGCCCCTATCCACAGTCTTTTCGTAGCCAAGTCAGTCCATGAGATGACTGCTTCTTCAAATGCATAGATACTTACGCAAAGCTACAGGGATCATGAAGAATCAGAGAAACAGACTCCACCAAAGGAATATGTAAACCTCCATGAACTGGCCCCAGGGTTGGAGATCCAGGAGTTTCCCAACAAAATTTTAAATAATTGTTATAATATGCTCAGAGAGCTGTAAGAGAATGCATAAACAATTTAATAAAATCAGAAAAATAGTGTGTAAACAAAATTAAAAGTTCAACAAAGAGATTAAAAAACAAAAACGTGTAAAAAGAATCAAACAGAAACTTTGGAACTGAAGAATTTAATAGAGAGCTGCAATAGCAGATGTCACAAAGTAAGGAATGACTCAGTGAGCTACAAGATAAATTAATTTAAATTATGCAATCAGAGAATCCAAAAGAATGAAAAAAGTATCCCACATGGACTTATGGGATACCACCAGGAGAAACTACATAGGCACATTTGAGTCACAGAAGGAAAAGAAAGAGGGAGAAATATACATAGAAAATGAATTTAAGGAAATTATAGTGTTATGTTCCCAAACTTGGTGAGAGAATTGGGCATACAAGTACAGGAAGTTAATATGTCATTCCAAACTTTTATTTCCAAATGATCTCTATGACACATTAAAATAAAATTTTCTAAAATATAAGCAAGAAAGGGTTTTAAAAGTGAGACATTTTTTTTCTTCTACAGTGGAATCCCCATTAGGCTATCAGTGGCTTTCTGAGCAGAGACCTTACAGGAGAGAGAGGAATGATATATTTAAAATCCTGAAAGAAACTGCCAAACAAGAATACTACCCTGCAAACTCATCCTTCAAAGACAAAAGTAAAATAAAGAATTTCCCTAACAAAGCTGAAGAAATTCATCAGCACTAAACCTGCTTTGCAAGAGATACTGAATCAAACAGACAAAAAAGCTGAAGCAAAGGACACTAATTTATATCATAAAAACATAAAAATACACAACATGCCGATAAAGATAAGTGTATTCAGAATGGTATAATACTGTAATATGGTTTAGCCATGTTAACCAGTCCTAATAGTAAGGTTAAAGGACAAAAGTATTAAAAATAGCTATAGTTGGATGTCAACATCATAGTGATAAGTCATTCCTTTTTTATCCTCCCCCATTTGATTTACAATAACTATATATCCATAACTGAACAGAAGTCCTTCTGCACAGAATACCAGGGAGATCCATCCACTTGTGCATTCAAAGGTGGGTGGATAGGACCTTAGATGAAGCCACAGTTTTCCACAATCAAGAACTGCCCTACTACTCAATAGTTTAGTGGTTACCAGAGGTTAAGAGGGGAGGGGGTGGGAGAGGAGGGAGGGGGAACTAAATATATGGTAATGGAAAGAAAGCTGACTCTGAGTGGAGGGCACATATTAGAACACATAGATGAAGTACTGTAGAGTTGTACACCTGAAACCTATGTGATTTTTACTATCCAATGTCACCCTAATAAATTTAACAAAAAAAAAAAAGAAGAAGAATTGCGATACTGGGTTTTGAGCATACCCCAAAGCCATAGGAGCTAAGCCCAAATTTTTACCTGTATGATCACGCTAAATTGTCTTGTCATTATCCAATTCCAAAGGTTTATTGTAAATATACTACTTGATATATGGGAAGGTTGGAAATAAGGTATATTTAAGTAATCTAAATATTAACAAGTGATTCTCTCACAGACTTAAGAACATAATCAGCCAGCCTATAATAAGTGTCTGGCCTATTTTTCTAAGTACAGTGGTACCTCGGTTCACGAACGCTTCTGTTCACGAACAACTCGGTTCACGAACAGAAAAGTTCATCAAAATATGCTCCAGTTCACGAACTCTGCTTTGGTTCACGAACAGGAGCCGCGGCCATTTTAATGCTATTTCCCGGCTGTCACATGGTTGTGACTTCCTGTAGGAAGATCGTGGAGAGAAAGAGACACAGAAAAAAGTACACTGTGAGTACTTTCAGTGACTTTTTTTTATTTTTGTTGTGCTTTTAGCACATACAGTACTGTACTATACTACTGTACTGTACAATACTGTACTTACTGTATTCTACAGTTCACCCATTTGAGTGCTTACTGTACTGGACTCCCAATATGGCTCCCAAGAAGCATGGTGGAAAGAAGAAAGTGCGGAGCAGCAATGAAGGCGACAAGAACAGCAATGCAGGTGACAATGTGCAAACTGGAAATGCAAGTGACAATGTGGCAAGTGGAAATGCAAGTGACAATGTGCAAAGTGCAAATGCAGGTGACAAGAATATGCAGCACAAGCATGGTGGCAAAAAGAAAGTGCAGAGCAGTAGTAAAGGTGACAGCAAGGTTGTGAAGAAAATAACCATTGAGCTGA